>JAKRZM010001296.1:338318-394082 GCA_036379175.1 Heliconius cydno galanthus | reverse complement strand
TTAAATTACTCGACTGTGTAGTAAATTATAAAAAACCGAGAAGAAATGGGTAGTGTTGAAAATGGGGAAAGGTCCGTTCTTAAGAAGAAGCTCAGTACGAGAGAAAGGCGACAATTTTTAAAATCGGTACAAAATAAACCATTTACAAGCGCTCAAACCTTAGCAAATTATATCGCGTCAAGTTCAGGTAAGGTTGTCTGTGCCCAAACTGTAAGAAACGTACTGGGTAATGGTGGTCTTCGTAACAGAACAGCGAGGAAAAATTCTTTCATAAGTGAGGCCAATATAGCAAAAAGACTAACTTTCGCGAAAGAATACTTAAATACCCCTTTAGAATTTTGGTACAATTTTATTTTTTTCTGATGAAAGCAAATTTTATCTTTTTGGAACGGACAGACAAACATTCGTGTGGCGCAAGCCAAATACTGAACTTCAGGCGAAACATGTGCACAGTACAGTCAAACACGGCGGTGGCCACGTGATGGTTTGAGGCTGCATGACAGCAAATGGTGTCGGAAACTTGGCTTTTATCAAAGGAATAATGAAAGCAGTAGATTACGGTACACTGTGGCGCGATATTTTGTCTTGCAGCGCATCGAAATTAGGCGTAAATGAGACATACTACTTTCAGTAGGACAATGATCCTAAGTATACAGCTATGAAAACCTAAGGAATGGGTGATGTACAATGTCCGTAGAATGCTGANGGTTTATTAGCCGCGACGAGCAGCAGCACCACGACTGTGATGCTGCTGCCCGTCCCGTTGCCCAGGGTGCTCCACGAGGAGGTAACCGACATAGCACCCCAAGTAAGTAAAATTACTAAGTCAACCCATAAACAAGACGAATTCAATAAAAAAAATTATGTAATATAAATTATAATGTAGCTTAATATGGGGACCTGTACCATTTTTTATTATTGTTATGTGTATATATTTTTAGCTACACACTTTTCGTATATAGATAAAAGGGCAAGGGGAACTTAGTGTTAAGACACTTCGCTTCGCTTTTTATGCAATTATGGGGAAAACCCAACAACGCACATCGAACTACTAAAACGTAAATAAAAAAACAACCACGTTTACCGTAACACGCAATCACATTGGGTTGAGATAGCTTGAAATAATATTTTGATCAAAAAAATATGTAGCAGTACGTGTAGTGAGGCCGACGTGGCGCAGACATTTAATATTTTCATTTCCTAACTCTAGTAGCTCTATCAAAGCACATCATTGAGTTCCACTTTAACACGGAATGCCTCGAGAATTGAGCAAATAGTGAACTGAGCTAGGTTCCTACGTTCCCTCTGCCTACCCAACTACGTGTGGAATATAACGTGAGGCATAAAAAGAGAATATTTCTCCTTCCAACCTTTCAGGGAACACGGCTACGCCAGCACAGACTGCGGCATCGCCCGCGATTCACCCGCAGCTCTGGCCGCAGGACTGTCGCGCGCGCTGCGGGCCGCCGACCTGCTCGTGTGTACCGGCGGCGTGTCCATGGGCGAGCGGGACCTGCTCAAGCCCGTGCTGCTCCACGTATGTGAGCCACTGCAGGATGAACGACGAGCTGTGGTCGCTTTGAGTTAGTTGTGGATGGTGGAGCTGATTTCGTTTTAGGATTTTTCTTTTTATGTAAACAATTAAAAGGCTAACTTTAGAGTGGACATAACTCGTCGATCGTACTGTATGTTATTTATACAAGAATTGAATTGATGATAGTTCTAGACAGGCCAAGATATTTAATAAACTAGAGAGGATTTCGCTGTGATACCTCATCCTTTTATTTCTACCGCGCAGAAATGAACTATAAATCAATCCCATTCCGAATAGAGAAAAAAAAACAAGAAAGAAAACTGAAAAAAGAAATAATTTATTACTAAAAGTAACACCATGATATTATAAAAAAATAATATTGTGTAATAGTAAAAAAAACTATTTTTTTGAATTTGCACAGGATTTCGGTGCCACAATACATTTCGGACGCGTTCGCATGAAGCCCGGGAAACCGTGTACGTTTGCTACATGCGAGTTTGAAGGAAGGACTAAGTTCATATTCGCTTTACCTGGTAAGAAGATTAAGCAAAATTATTAAAAATGTCACAAGTTCAAATTATTATAAAATAATAAAACATATTATGAAATAATAAATTTTTCAATACATATTATAGGATAACTGTATCTATAATTTATGGATCACATTATAATTATATTGGATTTGAACAGGCAACCCGGTATCAGCATACGTATGCTGCCTACTACTCGTCATACGCGCACTAAGACAGAGCACGCGTTATTCGAGTGAGTTCGCGCGCATGGGCGTGCGGCTCGCACACGACGTGGTGCTGGACCCGCGCCCGGAGTACGCGCGCGCTGTGTTGAGATTCCCTGCTTTGGATAAGTTGCCTGTTGCCACGCTTCTTGGAAATCAGGTACAGTTACTTTTTAGGTACAGGTTTTTTCAGGTACAGTTACTTTTTAAGCTTTACGCTTTATCCTGTATGTATAAGTAGAGGGAACATTGTGTTAAGACACTCCGTTCCTCATTTTCCGCCGAATTCTGAAAGCATTGCATACTAAGTGGTGAAACTCAACGCCGTGCTTTGCCTCAGCACCATAGCGAAGAAAATATGATATATTTTACTTGAATGGGAATCGAACCCACAGCCTATTTCGCACAACCACACTTCGTGTCCCCACACCATGAATAACATATAATTTAAATTATAAACATATCCTATCCTTTCTCCAACTACAGTGCAGCAGTCGTCTCCTCAGCGCGTGCGGTGCGAGCGTCCTCCTGGAGCTGCCGCCTCGCACTGACGCCCTGCCGCGTCTTCAGGCCGGAGCCGTGGTGCCCGCACTGCTTACCGGCAGGATAGACTTGGCTAGACTTTGAAATTATTTGACATCTCAAACACTTTTGAAATAATAGTTTATTACGGAGTGTTTTAACACTAGGTAACCTATCCTGTCTGCCTACCCTGGTGCGTGCGGGATAGGGTGTGAAGCTGATTTTATTTATGTTTATGTATTGTGTATATTTCATGTTATAAACTGAAATCTCAATAGCACAATATATACGGATGTTTCCTATTGAACTTTTTTATGTTAATTAGGACATAAATTTATTTGTTTCATACATTCCCTTTATGAGGATATTTAATATTTTAGAATCTCTTGCCCAACTATTCGTTAATTGCCCCCTAAATTAAAAAAAAAACTGAAAATAACTTAATAATTATTTTCAGCAAATATGAACTAAAAATGCTTGCCTTGAATTTCATTACGATTAGTTATAGAATTGTTGTACTTATGTCTTCCTTTTAGATTATAATATATTGAAAAAGATCTAGAAGCAAATAGTGCTTATTAATAATAATTAAGTATATGCAGCTAAACTAATATTATATCATACATGTACTTTTAATGTCAAACATTGTATTTTCTTCTAGAGTTCTTATTAGTTTACCCATCATAAAAGTTCAGGGTTAATTTTTTATCATATAGGTTTTATTGTATAAGAAAAAATATATTTCTACATTATATTATATAAATAAAAAGAAAAATTACAAATCGACTTTTATTAAACACTCAAAAACTTCTATTTTTATGTATTCAATTACATTGCACATTTTTTAAACGGTTTTTTTCTGATTTTATTTGAACATAATGAAATTTTATGATTAATTATAATGTAATTACAAAAATATATCCAATTTACTATTGAAGATTAAAATGTTATAACACAATTCTGCAATGTCCAAAAACATGTAAATATAATAAATAATATTCTTTATTCACAAATCATATTGACACTTCACACTAAAATGATTTCATACTTCAGTCATTAGTATAAGAAAATATTAAATATTATTAACTTCCTAAATAATAGTAACAGGTTAGACAACACGTTGCACTTCAAAGAATCTCTTTAAGTAGTAAACTTGACCCATGGTCATTACAAGTAAGACTGAGGCCTCGAAGACTGACCACAAAACTACGCGTGAGTTAGTACTGTCGTTGATAGCACGGTGAATGCGGTCACGAACCTGTAATATATAGAAATAATATATGAATTTTTCAACAAAGAAATTTTATTGTTAACTAAATATTATTAATACTTAACAAAACATTATATTCACATAGTCAGTTCTAAAGACAACCAATCGTCTTAAAAGAGTTAAAGAATGTAGAGCATATTTTACATCCTACTGTAGTGTAGAAATTGTGAAAATATACAAAAATATTTACAATAAACTATATGCTATTAAGCATCTTTACATTTCTATTAAGCATCTCATGCAATAAACTTTATGCCATAAAGTCATCTGAGAGCAAATAGAATCGACTTATCTTTACCAATATATAATAACAAAATATTAAGAAATTTAGTAGCCCCATAGTCTACTAAAATGATATATAGCTGTTCTGTAGGGTAAATAAAAGTAGAACTGTTGATGGCAACAGAGTTATAAGTGCTATGTCTATGGAGATGGTCATAAACCATTTTTTTTCCCTTTTTTCCTAAATGACCTTTTCTAAAAAAGGAAACTCATGTTAAGACTCCATTCTATACTTTCTTGACTCAACACAATAGCAAAGAAATGAAGATAACATTTAGATTAATATTAATTTATAATTTAAATATTTCATTTCATCAAGTGGAGATCAAACCCACAACCTATCACATTTACAGACACACAGTTGTGCCCATGCGCAACAACTAGCCTCTAAAATTTTGCTTCACTTTGTTAATTTCCAGTAAAACATAACAAAAATCTGAGTAATGGCTTAAACAAAGTTTTCCAATGATTGTTTTCTAGAAGCTTCCAAGATCCATTACTTTATCAAAACTCTAAACAAACTAAAAAAGCACAAAATCTTTAATAAGTTTTATCTTATTTATAATGCATAAACAAGCTTAAAACTAAGTCAATAATTTAATTCAAAAATGTTATTATAACCTTTCATTTCTAATATGCAAAAACTCTGCAAAGCTGCTAAGGTGGGTGTACTAGGAGGCTAGGCTATAAAAATTTCTGTGTGAAAAACATACCTGCATATATTCTTGTTCATTTTTGACGGTTTTTAGAGTTGTACCAAGTTCTTTAATCATGTCTTCTAACTTATTATGATTAACCTCATCTTCTTTCTCACCAGTCTTTTTGTGTGGTGCCTCTCCTACTTCCAAATTGAACATTACCACCTAAAATAAATAGTCATATAAAAATAAAATAATATATATATTATATTTGTAATGATTTGTTCATGAGGACCAAAAAAATTTTTTATAAAATATTTCATGTGGTTAAAATACTATAACATAGAATAGAGAAAAAAATATTTATAAAACAATACCTTAGGGGTCATAGTTGACATTTGGTTGCTGAAGCAATATGTGTATCGACCAGATGTTGGTGCGGAAAATGTGTACATTCCAGATGATTCTCGCTCTCCTTTATATATAACAGCACCATCTGGGCCAGTTATTTTAACATCTATATCTAAGAATCCACCTTCTGCTATTTCAAATGTTAAACCTGAAAAAATAAGAATATGACTACATTGAAATTTATTTTGCTATAATAATTTTTGTTAGTAACGTATTTACAACCAATAAGTTTATTTTTAACTATCTTTATCTACTTAAGCTTTTATGACTATAATCACAATAACATACTGTCAGTGTTACTAAAGTTACAATATTCTTTAAAGTCATGGTTTATTTCGGGATTGTGAAACAAATAACTTATGTGTTTTTCGTAAAGTATCATATTTTAAGTACCCATTTTCGTTTCGGCTTCGACATTCTCAAAGAAACACTCTTCGGCGTGCGCGTCTACTGTTATAGTGTAGCCTTTTGTAATTGTTATTAAAGAAGCTAAAATAACTGAAAGAACCCATAACGTGTTATATGAGGTATACATTTTGCAAATATGTATGCAGTAATTTTTACTTAATTAAACAAATAGCATATAAATTTCTAATACAGCCTGGTATTCTTTTAAAAAGATTCTTTGGATAAGGCCACGTAACGACAAATGTCTGACAGTGACAACTCCAAGTGTCATGACATTTTCATGTTGTCAACATTCAATTATTAGAGTGCGATCAAATTAAGTTTTGTATATTACAGATCTATAAAAAATCTTAATTGGATTTTTATCTTCTTCAATAAGAGGCATTGAATTAAAATATTTATTTTTTATCTAAATAATTTTAAAAAGTAATATCGAAAGAAATTTTAATTGTAATATATAATTATCCAGATGTAAACCTATTGTAGACCTATTGAACACTAATGAAAACTAAAACTAAAAAATAAATAAAACATTCTGCACTTTCTTCTCTATGTATATTATAACTGTGCCAAATTTCGTACTTCTCAGTTCACACAATTTCCGTAAAAAGGGGCACACACTGTTTGCGGCACTTATTAATATATCTATATTAAAGTTAAAAGATCTTCGCCACTCAGAAAATTGAATGAAATGCAGGGCAGCAACTTCTTAACCGTAGTTCATTGCCTAGTACGATTCTACATTGTTATTTATTTTAACTAGACACTTAAGTAAATAAAAATGTAGCTCTACTCTTCGCAGGCTGAAGGCCGTCGTGATCCAGGGCCATAAGGGTGTGACTGTAACGTGAAGGTTTTGGGTTCGATCCTTACTCGAGGGAATGAATTATTATTTATAAATATTTTCATTTCTTCGCTGTGTGGCACCAAGGCAAAAGCCCGGCGTTGAGTTCACGCAATGGCTCGAAAAACTCGGTGGAAAGTTGGGAACGAAGTGTTTTATCACTTCCCTCTACCTGCGCTGCTGTGTGCGGGATATAATAGCGTGAAGCTGATAAAATATTTCTTATATAAATGAAATTAATCTCAAGAATATAATAACCAGGATATTTTGAGAACGTGGATAATTATGTAACTCATATACTTACTATCAATTTACTTTGTATAGAAGATTGTGTATTTAATATTTATTATAAATAACGAAGTGACATTTTATTAAATTTATAAATCAATCTTGTAAAGGTCATTTTGGTGGACATTTTGTTATTTTATAATAATTATTCTGACGCAGTTTGTAAACACTACATCTACGTATAACAAGTCACCTTAATTAAATAGCACCGAGTTTTCTAGAACTCAACAAAGTAGATACAAACCCGTGGAAATATTTAATATATCTAGTTTATACATATACTAAAATATTACTGGTTAATATTTTCAAATCAGGTTCACTTCGAAACTTACAGTAATGACGACAAGTTAACGATATTTTCTGTTTTTTAAAGCGATTTACTTACTTTGACATTTGCAATAAATTAAACCACTAAGTCTTTGAACCGTAGTAGCATTAAATAGTTGTTTTTATCGTATATTTGTTTATTTACACGAATGTATATTCGTGTTATGGATATTTACTGTTTTAGCTTTTGTACTCAAATGGAGAGGTTTATACCTACTTAGGTTGTAAAATTTCATGTCTTTTTTCGTATTTGTAGGTTTTTAGCAGGGTTTGCAGAGTGAGCTTACTGTTAAAGTTTAAAGTTTAACACACTCTCCGAAAAGTCACTTTCCAAAAAAATATCGACATTTAGTGTTGTTCATGTACCAGAGTAGGAACTGAATATAATTGGTTAGTCATTTAAAAATAATATAAGACTAGTCAAACTTTAGATCTGACTTAAATCTTTAGTTAAAGCCAAAACAAATTACATTTATCGTCCTTTGACCAAAGAATTTTCGCCAAACTTAGGAATTCTCTTTCCGCCTATAGGATGTTTAACGTTGAATATGATAAAAGTAATAAAAACTTATGTGCCGCTATATTTTATTTCTCTTTGTGATTAAAACTCGATATCCATTTGTCTTCTGGCGAATAAACTAGTTTGGCGAGAATTTTATTTTTTCTACTTATCTAAACGTATCGTAAACGATCATGCTGCTTGTTCGAACTGGATATTTTATTTATAGAATAGGCCAGTCGTTACGCAAGAGCACAACCCACAGGTTGTGGGTTCGATTCCCACTCGAGGAAATGAAATATTTAATATTTTCGCTCTGATATCGGGCATATCTCGGCGTTGAGTTCTGCCACTCAACACGTATCTAAAGCCTGCAAATTCGGCGTAAAGTGCGGAACGGTGTCTAAGCCCTACCCTGCTACATGCGTATAAATTGTGAAGCTGAAAAAACAAAGAATAGCTAAAATTTGTAAGCTCATTAAATTTATAATTAATTATATAACTTATATTATATAACACGTAATTAATTATAATTTATATATCGTCATTTTTCTTTACAAAAACCATTAGTCATTTATTTTAATTTACCCCATTCTGTGGTCATCAGCTGTATGTTGTCTTAAAACTGAGAATGAGAAAAAAGATTGTCGATACAGGTAACGTAGTCGTGATAATAGAATTACAAAGTTTTTGGCAGCCTTTCTAGATCTTTTCTGCTCTTATTCGTTATTGCAATATTTTTTTTTTCTGAATATTCAGAAGATATTAATTGTGTTAAGAGATACACAGATAAACGTATTAAAATCATATTTTTAAGTTCTATTATCATTTTATTGGAATTTTTAGTACAAATATTGAACATGCTAAACACATAATTTTAATGTACATAATTTTTAATGTTTTATTATAAGATAGATTAACCCAAGTAATAACTTTATTGCGAATAAATACTCGAAATATTTTATCCAATAAAACACAATTCGAAAACTTTAGAGGCCACCAAAATAATAGATATCCTTAAAGAATCATCGGTGAAAAAGAAATATTTTTAAAAACGTGTATTTCTAGTGACGTAATAGCGACTCACCCACTTCATTTTTTAATTAGCATACTTAACTTAGAGTCGTCTCCAAAAATCCTGATACCTATATATGGCATTCGATTTGTTTTTAAATAAATAAAATAGCCATAAATGGTAGCTATTTGATTTATTTGCAAAAAATATGCATAAGACATAGTTTGTTAGTTTATTTCTTTTATTATGGTGAGGTTCAAATCCTTAATGCCATATTGTACCTAGTTTGGAATTTCTTTTTAAGGTCCATGTAACGGAACTTTGCACTTTGTTCTAAATAACCAAGGGATAATTTAGCCTCATATACTAAGCTTAATATGCCTGGTGGACTCTAAATTATATTTATTTAATTAATAAGTATCTACTGCCGTCGTGGCGCAGCGGCACAAGGGTGTGACTGTAACGCGACGGTTGTGGGTTCGATCCCCACTCGAGGAAGTGAAATATTTATTTACGTTTATATTTCCATTTCTTCGCTCTGGTGTCGAGGCAAAGCGAGGCGTTGAGTTCTGCCACGTAACAGGCAATGCTACCAGAATTCGGCATAAAGTGGGGAACGGAGTGTCTTAACACTAGGTTCTCTCTGCCTACCTTGCTGTGTGCGGGATACAGCGTGAAGCTGATTTAATTTTTTAAATTTAATTTACTGCTCCACTTTTACAAGAGTATTTTTTGTTTTATTTTATATCCATTTATCGTTTATTGACATAGGTACCATAATATCAACAATCAGCTTTGTCCTTTTACTAGCTGTCTATTTAAATTTTCAACCACGTTCTATACAACATAGGAAGTCTAAGGATAATCGTGTTTAGATAGTAAATAAACCTATTTAGAAGAGCGTGCATTATTGAAATACCAACGCATTATAAATGTTGGAATATATTGCCAACTTTATATTTAAATATATTATTTACATAATGTTTTCTATAATAGTATCTACCTACGTAGGTTATACGCATTAGCGTATACAAGCTGGACTTTAGCTTTGAAACAGCAGATATGTTCTTGTAAATGTTGTTTTTCTTGAAGATGTTTGTGATATGAACCTCTATTATTTTTACATAGACAATACCTTTTACAATCAATTCATGCCACTGAACGAGCCTATGTCTATATTTATATGAAATAATTTACATATAGATTCATTTCCTTGGTTACCTACATATACGTTATTGGCCTATAGTCCTATACCCATAATACTAATATAAGGGAATATAATATTATGACAAATGATTTACGTTTTTCTTCCGTATTTGATTTCGTCATATAAGAACATAATAATTATTGTTATTAGAATAAACAACAGACCTTTTTAAACGGGTTAAATCTATGTCTATAGGACATGGTAAGTGAAGTTACGCAATTTAATTTCGCCAAGTCCGCGTAATTTTTAGGAGTACAATTCTTAAAGTCTATAATTTTTAAGGTAAATAAAAACCAAATGTGAGTATAATGTTCGTGTATTTTTTAATTTTTTTTTCACTATATGCTAATATATCCTATTTTGGCACAAAGCCAGTTGCTACGGCAGACATTATAGTTATATAGCGTTGTTTATTATCTTGTTTAAGGAAACATCTTCACTAGATACAACTCTAAAATATGAGACGTAACTACATATATATTAAAAAAATATATATGTAGTTACGTCTCATATTTTAGAGTATATTATAATTATGTCTAATAGAAAAAATAAGTTTAAAAAAAATCACTAGAATTATTCAACTACAAAGCTAAACTTACTAACAAATATTCAAATTAAATGGTATTTTTAAATATGAAAAAAATATAATAAGCCACACAGTTAATCGATATCTAGTTTTCTGAAGGAACCAACGACTCCATAGATATCATTGTCATAATGTGAATCCGGACACACGTTGCACACTTCGCTTAAATCACGAAGGTAATCTCTTACTTCGTCGACCCTACGCCGCCATTTCTTATTTAAAATCTCTATCGATTCTTCTTCTCCTCCCCACTCAGCAGGCAGAACTCGCACCGGGAAATGGTCGAACAGCTCTTCAGTTTTAGAGTGCAAGTAATACTGGAAACAATAATCACTTTACTACTTAGTTCCTATTTTCCTAAGCAAGGATATTATAAGTTACAAAAGCAATTATAATTATTTGCATTTATAATATCTATGAACTGAATAACGTCTCCGATCATTGAGTTCATTGTCAAGGTCTTCGTGGCAGGTATAGAAATGATTTCACCATTCAAGTTTTAATTTTACATTTAAATACTAAATTTTCTAAATACAATATTACAATACAAATAAGTAAACCGTGTTGGCGCAGCAACTGACAGTAAACGCGACGGTTGTAGGTTCAATTCTTACCCGAGAACAAAAACTATTTTTACTTAGGAAAAGAATAGAAAAGCGCTGCGCCCGACAAAAATGGAGAAAGGAGTATCTAAATACTGTATTCCCTCTACCTACCATACCGTAAACAAGTAGAAACTAAAAAAACAATAAAAACAGTGACGTATTTTACCCGTTTCCTAATCTTCTCATTGACGCAAGATCTCATGAGGTTCAGAGAGGAGGCGACCAGGGAGGGAGCACCCACGACGTGTATGCGCCGCATGCGTTGCGGGTACGCGGCCTGTGCAAGCTGGATGCTCCGGCGCACGGAGCTGGCTGAGGCTGCCACGCGGGCCGCAATGGACGCGCGGACGTGGGACGCCTGGAGAAACGCTTATATTATGTTGTATATTATACATATGAGTATTTATTATGATTGTAAATGGTCGCATATGTCGTGTTTAAAGAATGGTAAAAAAGATTTATGAAGAAAAAGTGAGCAATGAGGTAGGAGACCTCGTTTGACCTTTGAAAACAATATCAAAGATACTGGAGGAAGGTCACGTAAATAGCACGAAGACCCCCCGGAACGTAAGTATTAAAAGGTTGACAGTGGACGAGGCGAAAGAGGTATGTAGACTGTAGCGTTTGGCGCTTTGTTGTCTCGGGCCACTTCGCTATCGATAGGGCATGAAGTTATAATAAGCATGGATAACAAAATTAATTATTTTATTTTATAATCTTTTTATCTTTTTTCTTATATATTCATGTAAATTTTTTATTAGTTTGTATTAATAGTATATAAATCCATACCAAATGCTAATTATTTAAAATTAATGTCGTACCGGAACAAACTGCACGTTCAATATTTATATTACAACAGGAATCGAACGGGCAACCTTCAATCCTCTAGGCAGTAATTTATTTAAAGCACAATAAAAACTAGTTTAAAACCTTGTTCTAAAATATTTGACTATATAATAAGTCACCTAAGAGAATATTATTTGCTTAATTATCATAAAACGACAATAATATAGAATGAAAATTCATTTTAAATAAGTTCAAAGGCCCCACCTCCCATATGAAGACGTCACCAGCGATGAGTGTTTCGTCGTGCATGCGTACATCGCTTATAAGTAATATGGCACGAACTGCTGCGCTTATATCTGATGCACTTTCAGGATAATTTGGTCGTACTCTAAATATTGTTACCCGGAGACCGTCATCTGTTAGCTTGGGAAGAGGTATTATATCTCTGTGAAAAGAATATTTGGTTGATTATAAATATAATCATCAGTTTCACGCTGTATCCCTCACACAGCAGGATTGGCAAAGGGAAGTGACAATCTGGTGTTAAAACTCTCTGTTACCCATTTACGGTCAATTTTGAAGGTATTGCCTGTTGAGCAGCGGATCTCAACGCCGCGCTATGTCTCGACACTAGGGCGAAGTAACAAAAAATTTAAATAAATATTTCATTTCTTTGAGTGAGGATCGAACCCCCAACGCCACGACTAGCCTCATCATCATGATATATTTATCGATAAATATTTGTTCTTATTTTTGGCTTAGCCTATTTGCTTACACGCTTACATACAAGGTACGTACATAATTATGTTGTCGACGCAATAAATATTTAAATAATAATTGAGGCCAGTGGTGCAAAGGCACAAGATTGTGACTGTTAACGACAGGTTGTGGATTCTATTCCCACTCGAGGGAAGGAAATAGGAAATATTATTTTCTAAGGTTTTATTCTCCCTCTGCCGACCCTGCTACATGCAGGATACAGTTGAAAAAAAAAATTCATTTATTTTGCATTTAAAGAACAATGGCAACAAAATATTATAAATGAAAAACGTGCAGAACTATTCGCTATTTCGCAATAATAAAGAAAAATGCTAAGAAAGTAATCCTTGACCTGCATCTTGAGGAAAATTAAAATACGAGCGTAGTCAGTTGTATAATGTCAAATTGCTAAACATTGAACGAAACAGGTAATTAAGTCGTTGTATATCAATATTATACAATTTATTATTATAATTTAATAATTATTATAAAATGGTTTAATAATAAATATTAAAATATAATTAATATTTTTTGATTTACTTAAAACTTCTTAAAATCTCAAATTTAATTAACACTTTAATATGCACTATAGGAAGCCTAATAACTATAAATATCATTAATTTATACATTTTTAAATGACGTTAGGTAAATTAATGAATATATTTTAATATTCATCCTCTGTATCAATTATGTAAGATATCGAGGAAGATAAATTTATTTTCATAAAAATTATAATAGGGAAGTAATATTTTTACTAATATGACCATGATTTATTAAATTTATATATTCTGGTATAATCCAGGACTGTCAAGTTACCGCAAAGTTTCAAATGGTGAAAATTTTTTTTAGCTCTGTATCCCGCACATGGCAGCAGGGTAGGCAATAGGAACCTGGGAACCTAGCGTTGAGAAACTCTGTACCCTTTAAAACGCTTCCGTTCCCTACTTTCCACGGAATTCTGGAGGAAATGAAATTAATAAACATTACATTTCCTCGAATGGGAATCGAACCCACAAACATCACGTTTAGAGTCGCACGTTTGTGCCCCTGCGCCGTGACTGTCCTGGCCTTCATTTTTGGATGGATAATGAATATTATGATTAATATTTTTATTTATAAGTGATATAATGCAGCAGCTATAATTATCGTTACTTATCTCCTTAAGACTTCCGGACAGCATAAATTACGGTTTTTTAGATTTAGGATTGTCCTGCTCCTAATTGAATTAAAAATAGGTAATCCTAGGGGGATTTTATTTTCAAACAACATGTCAGATTGGTTCCGAGTTATAGGAGTATTCCCGTATAACGAGTTACGTGTAAATTATTCACGTTCTCTTTAAAAATGACTGTTCTCGTTAAAGAGGGCTTATAGAGGGCTTATTATTAAGAAAAACCTATTATAACGGTTTATAAACATGCGAAATTAATTTTCAAAGACGATGGACGGACGGACAACAAAACGATCTTATAAAGGTTCTTTTTTTCTTCAAATGATACGGATCCCTAAAAATCAGTTTCACGCACACAGCAATGTAGGTAGAGGGAACCTAGCTTTAAGACTCCGTTTCTCATTTTGGCATTGCGTGTTGAGTGGCAGAACTCAACGCCGCGAAGAAATGAAATTATACATTTAAATAAATATTTTATTCCCTCGAGTGGGGATCGAACCTACAAACAGTCACGTTAGCGTATACCTACAGGGATTTCAATTAGCCAAATATAAAAATGCATTATAAGAGTAAAATTATGGGGGGGCTACTGTACCTACTATATTATAATTCCAACAATAATTCTAATATTATAATTCTAATAAGGTACTTACAAAAATTTGCAAACTTCGTTCAGAGGCGGTTCAGTAATAGACCGATGCTCATACAGATCTCTGAAGCGCGACCGGGCGTAGCAAAATGTTTCCAATTTTTTTCGTGCTCTCTCAAAGTCCATTCGGCAGCCTCGCAGAAACACCTGGAGTAATTGTGTTTCTGTGGACAATATATTTTATGAAATTTTATAATATTTTTTGCCTACATGCCATCTTCCTTATTTCCGTTTCGTTCCGTGGCAAGAGTAAATTGCATACTTGTATTAAACAATTAAATCAGCTTCACGTTCTATCCCGCATACAACAGGATAGGCAGAGAGAACCTAATGTTAAGACGTACCGTTTCGCACTTACCGTCAAATTTTCGACACCATTGCGTGAATAGTGGCGGAACTTAACGCCGCGCTTTGCCTTATTGCCAGAGCAAAGAAATGAAAACATTAATAAACAATAACTCATAACCGCGAGTGGGAATCGAACCCACAACCGTCGTGTTTACAGACATATGATTGTGCCACTGGGCCACGACGGTCTCTCCTACCTATTACAAGTAAGTTACCTATTATAATGCTAAAGTTAAATAAATCTAAATTTTGTAGAGAATAGTTCTAAATAAACAGAAAATATCGTTATATGTATAAACTATTTTATTTTTCCTCTAAATAGATATGGTTTAATAATGAACGAGTTAAATTATCACCTCACTGACGTCACAATTATTATAAATAAATTAATGTAAGTACCTATTTACTTAATAATAAGAAATTACGTTTCAATTGTCAATAATAAAAATTATGTACTTAAGTCTATTTAGATTACTACAAAATAAATATTTACTGAATAGAAACTTTAATAGTACCTGGAAAATAAATTAGACTTAGGTATATCTAGTCGACTATAAACACTTATATAAATAACACAATACATTTAAAGAAAAATCAGTCAATAGTAGTTAGTAGAATATAAATATTCTCTTCTCTTCATTTATAATTATTGATACACATATAAAAATTTCCTCCTTTTTCAAAACATATGACCGTTTATGCTGCGTTATGAATAAAATCCGTATAAAAACGTACTAAATATAGGGAGTACAATACTATCAGAAGTTACAATTATGAAGTTTAGCAATAAGCAAAAACTTACAATAAAATGGAAAAAGATAAAAATAGAAATTAATAGGTAGATAGATAGGTATATCGTAGAAACAGAAAAGATTAGAAACTTACTTTTGTAGTTAATTTCATAAAAGATGAAAGAAGAGTGCATATGCCCGCAAATATAGGTTTGTACAATTATGAATTAGTGGAACCACTGAGTGGATGAGAAGGGCTCGCACTTAGCCGGTTATTGTTAACGGAATCAATGAAATTTTAACGACATCACATTAGCAATTGACTCAATTACAATTGTGTAGCCCACATCGGCATCGTAGATGACATTAGAGTGTTGACTGGCGTAACTCAACGCCGTGCTTTGACTTGTCAATATAAATAATTAATTGCTAGAAGAGGGATCGCATCCACAGCCATCGCGCTGTTCCGCTGCGTCACGTTAAGATCTCTTTATGCATGTTATATGTATAATTAAATATTTAAGTACTTATCAATGGCACGCGGAATTCGAACGCAATATTTATATAATAAATGTAGGACATAAAATAAATATACCTATGTAGAATTTTCAAGGATTTTTTTCAGTGGAAATAAAAATACCGGTTAAATGATAAATTTAAATACTACTTCTTAAAAAAATATTACATATGTAAATTGATTATTATCACATGAACCTACANTTGTATTAAACAATTAAATCGGCTTCACGCCGTATTCCGCATACAGCAGGGTAGGCAGAGGAAACCTAATGTTAAGACGTACCGTTTCGCACTTACCGTCGAATTTTCGAGTACATTGCGTGATGAGTGGCGGAACTTAACGCCGCGCTTTGCCTTATTGCCAGAGCAAAGAAATTAAAACATTAATAAACAATAACTCACAACCGCGAGTGGGAATCGAACCCACAACCGTCGTGTTTACAGACATATGATTGTGCCACTGGGCCACGACGGTCTCTCCTACCTATTACAAGTAAGTTACCTATTATAATGCTAAGGTTAAATAAATCTAAATTTTGTAGAGAATAGTTCTAAATAAACAGAAATTATCGTTATATGTATAAACTATTTATTTATTCCTCTAAATAAATATATTTTAATAATGAACGAGTTAAATTATCACCTCACATCTCGTTTAAACAGTCTCGTCGTCATGATGACGTCACAATTATTATAAATAAATTAATGTAAGTACCTATTTACTTAATAATAAGAAATTACGTTTCAATTGTCAATTATAAAAATTATGTACTTAAGTCTATTTAGATTACTACAAAATAAATATTTACTGAATAGAAACTTTAATAGTACCTACAAAATAAATTATACATAGGTATGTATATCTATTTTCTTTGCATTGGTCGACTAATAATATATTATTGAAAGAAAAATCAGTCAATAGTAGTTAGTAGAATTTTTATTTATAACTTTAGCCATAATTATTTACCCATAATTGATACACATAAATATTTCCTCCTTTTTAGGTCTTAGCTAAAAAAACGGAGCCCTACAGGAACACTTTGAAATGCATCTGTGTGTTTGTCTGTCCGTCCGTAAGTCCGTCTTTTAAGACCATTTATCACAGGATCGCATAGAGATATCAGGCTGAAATTAATATCAAATATCGAGGACTTGGAGCACGACAAAAATAAAAGATATGGCCGTTTATGCTGAATTATGAATAAAATTAGTATAAAAATGTACTAACTATAGAGTATAGTACCAGGAGTTACAATTATGAAGTTTGCATTGCAAAAGCGAGAACTTACAATAAAATGGAAGAAGTCAGAAAAATAGAAATTAATGGGTAGATATGTCGTAGAAAATTAAAAAGATTACAAATTTACTTTTGTAGTTAATTTAATAAAAGATGAGTGCATATGCCCGCAAATATAAGTTTGTACAATTATGAAATTAGTACGGAACCACTGAGTGGATGAGAAGGACTCGCACTTAGCGGGTTATTGTTAACGAAATCAATACAATTTTAACGACATTACATTAGCATCAAGCATGATGGCTAAATTGACGCAATTACAATTGTGTAGGCCACATCGACATCGTCGATGACATTAAGTGTTGAGTGGCGAAACTCAACGCCGTGCTTTGACTTGTCAATATAAGTAATTAATTGCTAGGAGTGGGATCGCATCCACAGCCATAAAATAATAAATATTAAGATTTCTTTATGCTTGTAATATGTATATTTAAATATGTAAGTACTTATCAATGGCACGCGGAATTCGAACGCAATATTTATATAATAAATGTAGGACATAAAATAATATTACCTATGTAGAATTTTCAAGGATTTTTTTTCTTCAAAACAATACATACGTCGAGGCTGTAATAAGCGCTCTATGGAACGAGTCAGTGGAAATATCGGTTAAATGACAAATTTAAATACTAAGTACTCCTTAAAAAAAATATTACATTGCTATGTAAATTGATTATTATCACACACCTATATCTATATTTACACTTTGTTAGTATTTTAAATATATTTTTCTCAAAGTTCATAATTATGTCCCCGTGTGGAACAGAAAAGTACGCACAACAAATTAATTCAAATAATAACATTTTTATAGGTTTTGTAATTTCTATTTTGTAAAATGCACAGCGGCACAAGGGTGTGACTGTAACGTGAACTGTGGGTTCGATCCTCATTTGAGAGAATAAACTATTTATTAATATTTCATTTCTTCGCTCTGGTGGCAAAAACCCGGTCTTGAGTTCCACCTCTCAACACGTAAGATCTTGGAAAAAAAACTAGGTTCCCTCTGCGTTACTTGCTATATGCGGGATACAGCATGAAGCTGATTTGATTAATATACATATTTGTTACAGTATCGTTGCTTGAAAAAAATATTTTTAAAAGTTGAAAATATACTTACGTATACTTAATTTAAAAAATTTAAAAAGGGTTAGTTTTGTTTAGCTTTAGTTGTTAAACCGGTCATCAGGATGAGCCAAGTGTGAACAGTACATATATCATTTTGTATTTAAAATAACATAAGTATCTAACATATGGAGTAGTTAATAAATAGCTCACTAAAGACGCGATGGTTGATGGTTCGATTCTTGCTATATAGATTTAAGTGTGAAGGATTTTTTTATCGTTTCTCACACATGAAAACACAAAGTCATTTAACAAGTAGGTACTTCAATCATTAAAATACATACAAAGTTGACAACGGAATGTCATATCTACATATATGTTCTTGTTCTTGGCCCAGGCCTTCGATTCGGACTCGCCCATTGAGGGTTCCGTACCAAATTCAAAATCTAATCATATTTGTTAATAGACCTCGTTCCCGACTTTCCGCACAATTTCCCAGATATTGCGTGTTGAGTGGCAGATCTCAAGTCGATAATTTAAAATTTTTGTTAAACTAACAGGTATTTGTTTAAATGAAACGTTCTTAGAATAAAATATCGTCTCAAGAGCACTTACGAAACAACATCGATATCGCATACTAAACTAAAAGAGAACTTGAACAATTGCAACATTTCACAAAGTCAGAATAAAATGCAAGTTAGTGCTTTAATTGCATGTAAACAATAAAAGTAAGAGAACAAGGTCACCATTGAGGCTGAACGACAAACCGATATAATAATTAACATATTTTATTTTGTAATAATTACACATGTATTACCTAATTTAGGATAAAAAGTATTTAATTTTTTTTTATATAATGTGATTCGTAATGAGGATTAGCATAGTAACGTATTGATTCGTATTAGCATAGTAAGGTATTGATTTAGAAAATAAAATATTTACGACACTAATGAAACATTTTTTGCGAATCGTCGAAACTATTTTTAATAGGACATTTAAGATTTATTGTAAAACTTAAATGATAACGAAACTCGATCGGATATATAATGTAAGATATGATATCAGATTACATTAAAATAATATGTGATAATGAACTTCCGTGTTTCCTACACGAATTATGTCAAAAATACGGAAGTGTGTTTCAGTCTGGCACAGACAAAAAAGGCATTGGTGGTTCTTGATTGCAGAAGGCTGAGAACCGAATTATAAATGTAAACTTGTTATATATTTTATATTGTAAAATAAAAAATGTGAAAGTAGCTCTGTCCGTTTGTTATTGTTTCACGGCTAAACTGCCGAATTGATTTTAATTAAACTTGACATGAACAAACTTGAAACCTAATGAAAATAAAAAAGAAAAAAATTAAGTCCAAAATAAAACTTATGTCAACAAAAATGTCGTAGTTACAGTCAATTTCCCACGCTCTATACATGCAATATATATAAGAGAAAATACGTTATTGGGGGCATTGATTAATAGTAGGTAGAACCCAAAACAATGATTTTTAAAATGTTTGTTTGATTTTCGATTTGTCTGTGTATTTATTCACGATAATCTCAGAAACGGAGTAACTGATTAAAATGCAGTGACTTCCGTTGTTCCCGTGAATGGTATATAGCATATGTATGCGTAGATACCTTTATTAATATTTTAGGCTTTTTTCTGTAACATTCGATTTTAAAATTTAAAAGTTGTATTAAAAATTTTTGAACAAAATAATAATGTTGTGGATACGTGGTGGAATTTATGAGAGAATTATTTTTCAAAATATACAGAAGGAAACTATACAGGAAGGGAATTCTGAGAACAATTTAATGCAGTAAAAATTAAGATAAAAAATTAAATTACTGATTAGAATTACTGTAAGGACTTGTTTAGATTAAAGATTCCAAGACGTGCTCTTGGACATAAAATGCCGTACGTGTTATCACCATCATAGTGGCAAAACGTATCGCCGAGTTGATACGGAAATGGCTTAACAAATCCGTGGATGTCTGTCTATCGAAATAAAGCCATCCATTAAAATTATGTAAATGTTTATTAATAAAATACTTTATATTATTCATCTATTCAAGCGCAATTCGTAATAGATATATATTTTATTAATATTTTGTTTTTAAAACAATTATGCATAAATTCAATGTATTTTTTTTTTTTTTTAAATCGATATCGAAAAAAGAAAATCGCCTTTAATTTTCTTTCGTACAATTTAATTTAATCGGAAACGATGTTTTAAATGATCATGTATCGGCATGAAACCAAAACAGTTCTAGCAGTTCTGTTCTAGTTTAATATTTCTTTTAAATTGAAACTTGCATTAAAGCCAAGTATAGTCAAGTAAAGTAAGTATTAAAGACCTAGAGTGCAAGATGATTTATCATTATATGATTAATTATATAAATAGGTATATAAATAGGTACCTAAACGATTTTCAATTTAAGCTATTTATTACAATATAAAAATTAAATTTAATTAAATCAATTATAATAGGAAATGGATTAAAATTAAAAATAAAGATGATATTATTATCTTTATTAAAAGTATAAGTAATAAACGTGATTTAATAAAACGAATAATACCTAATAGGCTAATAAAATAAAAAAGATATTAAAAAATCGTAAAAACATTTTTTTTGTAAAATTGAAACGTGAACCATAATTATATTACGCAAACTTTTAAATTAAAATATTAAATAAAAAATTTACCTAAAGCATCTGCATTTGGCAAATAAGGGTTGGCCGCACACATACTTCGAAGGTCTCTAACACCCCTTTCCAAGTCATCGGGTCCCTCCCCGAGTTCCTGTTTTATCATTTCTATTTGTTTTATCGAAGGCCCTTCAAGAAACGCCATAATGAGAACACCACAAAGAAACTATTAGAATATTCAAGTTATAATACAACACAGTAAACGCTAGCTAAGCAAGAACAAAACTGCCAATAAATGCCTCCCAACGTCTTTTATAAACAAGCTCTATTGCTCACTCATTAGCCATTGCCGATATCGTGAATGAAATTATTTCTTTTTTTATACATTAGGATGATGAGAAAAATATCGTAATTAAACTATGATTTATATGTTATATATTTTTTTTTAAATTACTTATTTAATATACTTTATTGCTAAAATGATAATTCACAATAAAAATAAGCACTTATTTTTAATGTAAATGTAATTATAATACATAATATAAAGTTATTAAGTGACAATTTAAGTAACAAATGTGGCGGACGTCTATTGTGAACTATCAATATAAACAAATGTATACGGCATATATTTATTTAGTACAATGGTCTATCTTTTGTACTGTATGGTAGCTTTTACCTGCAGCCCCAGGCCCGTGATTTGAACTTACACCTCTTGGAAACCGCCGAAGCGCTCTAACCTATATACGAGTAAGTACTGCTCGTTGAATTTCCGCAATTTCTCTAGATATAAATTCGACTGTTGTTTTTATATTGAAAAATTAAATGGTGCCGGAATGCTGTTTTATTCCTATGTGTACCCCGACAACAGTTTGTTTGTACTATATACTTAATAACAATATTCGGAAAGTGGTTAAAAGTTATGAAATGAACAGATCTTCTCACAGCCTCTAGTCATGTGCATTTATGTGTAAATTATTTCGATGTAAGTTTTGTATTCATTATGTATTTATTTAGCCAAAAAGGTTTTTTAAGCAATAGACATCTAACCTACAGTTGAATGTACTAGCTAATAACCTCGCAGCCGGCCAACGGGCGCTGTCTGGGATGAGTTGGCGTTGGTGATGACTTTTTATTTTAAATTAAAAAACCGATCAAGTGTAAGTCGGACTCGCCCACCGAAAGTTCTGTATCAATTTCAAAATTGTAGGTCAACGGGAAGTGCAATTTATAAAAGTTGACGAACTCAATTTGGCCAAGTTTTAACTTTATATGCTTTATATGCTATAAAAAGAAATACAAACTGTATGTATTGATTTTGTATGAAGTATGTAATTATATTTTGCATGAAATGTCTATAAATTCACTTTTCACATTTTTGTCCCTTATTTATTTTGTATTTACGCTAAATTTTACAACTGTAAAAACATGGAAAGTACGGTATGGACAATAAATCGTGGCCACCCTGAAGCTCAGTTATGAAAAATCATAAAAGTTAAATCAGCGCCTACAGCTAACTTCAGGCGTCCACAACTTGTTGATCGTACTGTACCCTTTGTGGATTTAGATTATGCAGTGGATTTTATACAAAATGTAGCATAAGTGTTCATACCTTTATTTATTTATTTATTTATTTATAAGGCCCACCAACAATTGAAACAATTATTACATGCTTTTAATTGATAAACATTATTTCACAATGAATTGTAGAAATAAAGCTATAATAATATTTTGTATAAGATATCATATTATTCTCCACTCACGGGATCACTAGATTTTTAGATATAAAATAAAAATAATTTTAATAAGGTCTCTATTCTACTGTAATTAGAATAATTTTAGTATATTCTATATAATATACTAGCAACACTTTTCTTTTGCTGTCACATTTCAACTTCCATTTTTAAATAATAACGGTAACAACCGGGCTATTGTTTGATGCGTGTATTTTAGACTCCAAAGTATAATATAAACAAAAAAACAGTTTAAAATGTCTAAAATACTTTAAAATAATACTAAACTACAAAACTACTATGGAGCCATCCAAGGAAGCTATTGCTGTTCGTATTACTCGTTTAAACCGACAGATAATAGGCAAAGTGACTAATGGAACTAGTAAACTTAGTAGAAAAATAGATCGTGAGACATTATTAGACGCATTAACTGTTTTATATGAAGAGTGTAATGACGATCCTGTTAAAAAGTGCGATGAACTTGTACGAAGTTTCCTCGATAAATGTAAGTCAGTTAAAGTTCAACATATGTAACACCTGTCCTTATGAATGTAAATAATTTTTCTCAAAGGTTCAAAAGTAATTTCATTTTATATTCGCCCATTGCATATTATATTTACTATTTTAATGAAATACCTAATTTCTGTGAGCTTCTCATTTTTATGCGCATAGAATAAATAGGTAGACACGAAACAGGCTCACTCTCAAAGAACACACACACCTGTGTACCTTACACACAATTTTTCAAATGCACAAAAAATATAACGTAATGAATTTCAAACATAGAATTTAAATTTTGATGAGTAATTTGAAGGATTGTTATCCTTTCTCATTTGCACCTGCTCAACATCTTTGGGAGCAAGTTTCTTCACTAGCTTAGTTATTTATACCTTTTTGCCATATTTTCAATTTCATAATATAGTAACTAACTACTGTCATATTTTTTTCACTTATGTTTATAATTTTATCTTATTCTCTTGTAAACCTTCTCTTTTGTCATATCTGTATGTATATATATAGGTATCATCAAAATATAAGTCTGTATGTAGTGACTAAATTATGTTGTATAAATTAACTATAATAATATAAAGTTAAAGAGTTAATTTAGTTCTCAGGAGAATTTTTTATTCAACCCACTAGGTTGAATAAAAAATTATCTTTCTCTTCTTTATCAAGTAAACCTAAAAGATTATATTATGTTGTTTTGATGTAACACATTGGCTCACACAACCTTCAGTCATAGTTAAAACATATGCAATTCTTTGTTAATTCCATTTGACTACAATATCACCAATATTACAGGAAAAGTTAACTAAAGAGATTTTATATATTTTCAGATCGTAGTGTATTAGCAGATTTACGAAGGACTCGTGTTTGTCTCACAGACTTTGAAACAATTCAGTTGATTGGCCGTGGTCATTATGGGGAAGTTCATGTAATATATTATACTCATTATTTTGATCACACAAAAGTAGACTTAGAAAATAATATTATATTAATTGTTAAATGGAGATCCTCCTCCTTTTGCAAGATAATTAAGATCAATTTTTGTATAAAAAAGATACTTTCAAAAGTTCAGAAAAAAAAATCCTTTTGATATTTTTAGATGGTTAGAGAAAAACAAACAGGGGATGTCTATGCTCTTAAAAGTCTCCGCAAGGAGCAAGCACGCAAGCGAGTCACCGGTGCTGAAGATGAAAGAGACATATTAGCAAATGCTACAGGCCAATGGACACCACGTCTCCAATATGCTTTTCAAGTTTGTAAAAAATTATATACTTTAATATTTTTCTCTTTTCTCTGACCTTGTAAGCCAGAGAAAACTTAGACTAGCATTTCTATTTTCCATTTAAAGTGATAGATTTCAAGTCTACACATAGTATTAACAAACCAGGAAATAAAAATAAATGTAACAAATGTAACTATCGCGAGTACGTTGACGTTGTGTGCTACGCTATGATGATGTACGACGACTGTGACTTTGATATCCCACTTGGAGGAACGAATTTTATTTAATTTTCTTTGCTCTAGTAACAGACAGACAATCCGCAGCATTGAGGTCTACCATGCAACACGCAATGTCTCGCGGAAATTGTGTTTTATGTGGGATACAACATGAAGCTAAAAGAATATATTTTTGTATACATTTACAGGACAATTCCAATCTCTATCTTGTCATGGAATTGTGCAATGGCGGTGACTTAGCTGGTCTACTAGCTCGTCATGATAATCCACTTTCTGAGAGAGATGCGGCGTTTTATATTGCTGAAGTGGCACACGCTCTTAAGGCTTTGCATGCAATGGGCTATGTACACAGAGATGTTAAACCTGAAAATATATTTTTGGATAGGTATGTATATTTTTTGATAATATGAGATATATGTATATGAGGTAGCCATTGCGTCTGAGTGTAAGCTGCGACTACGGTGGATGCGATTCTCACTCAGGAAACGAATTATTTTCATTTCCTTGCTCTGATAAAAAATACGATGAAAGTTTCGATGAAAAATTCGGAAAGTAGAGAATGCTGAAGCGAATGCGGAAGCTGTTCTAGGTTCTCTAGTGTTAAAGACACTACTATTTGAGGGATTCAGTGTGAAACTAAAACAAATACAAAAAAAACATCAATATATTTATATATATATTTTTTTATACATTATAAACAGATGCGGCCACATAAAGCTCGGTGACTTTGGCACTTGCGCGCGGCTCTCCGAGGGTGGTTGCGTGGCGGGCGGCACCGCGGACTACGTAGCCCCAGAGCTGCTGGCCGACTGTTCCGCCCACACTGTGTGTCTCGAGTACTGCCGACGGGTTAACATGGCCATAGTGGGTGTTTACTAACGCTTTAGCACTTTGTATGGGTGGAGGAATATTGTGCATATTGTTTTATTGCGCAATATGTACATTTTTATTGTGCAATGTTTTAAAGACACAAGTGTGTATTTTAAACAAGCTATAAATAGTTATTTTTTACAGTTTTTGCCACATGCTCGACTCCTTTTTGAGTCATGAGAGTCACTTTTTTTTTATTATTATAGAGGCATTATGTCTATTTAATTTAAAAGCCCATATGAAGCTGTTAGTAGTACTTAGTTATAAATTCAACAAAAACATTGTTGCAAAGAATATTTTTTTAACCATAGTAAGACTGCAATATTAATACTAAAATAGCATGAAACTATAAAATATGTAAGCACGAAAATGTTTTTTATTCTTTTTACAATAACAAAATAAGGAAGTTTATTTGGTAGTTAATAGCACCTATAGTAGTTTAAGTACTTAAGTAGTTTGAGAGCAAATTTGCATGAGGACATTTGTTTTAATATTTTAACAATGTATTTTTATTATACATATATATTACGTTATTATGCACACACTTTAACTATTCAATGTTTTTACTAAACTAAATATTTTCAATTTCCTTTTTTTATATTATAATAATTATGACTTCAAATAATAAGAAAGAAATATTTTTATAACACACAATTATCAAAATGACATGATGAGTCTGGCATTGTAATTACTATATATACGATACTCAGAGATTAAACATTTTAAAATTTGTTTAAGTTTTGTATAAGAAAAATATCAAAAGGTCTTTATATTACACTCCTTTTTTTTGTTTCACGCTATCTCGAGACCGCTCGTGGTGCAGGGGCACAAAGTGTGACTAAACGCGACACATTGTGAGTTCGATTCCCAGTTGAGAAAAAGAAATATTTAATATTTTCATTTCTTCACTCTGGTGTCGAGCATTTAGTTCCGCCACTCAACATGCCATGCCTCTAAAATTCGGCGGAAACAAGGGATCGGAATGCGAGATATATACTTTATTTAGAATTGTTTTTATTATAATAATCAAACTTTCTTTCTAGTCTGCTTGCGACTATTGGTCACTGGGCGTCGTCGCATTTGAACTGGTGACACTCAGGAGACCATTTTCTTCAAGTGATGACGACAGCACAGCAAAAATCCTTAGTAATATACAAAAGTAAGTTATTTTGAAATCTCTCAAATATTACATGGAAAGTGCTTCGTCATGGTATATGGTGGTTCCATATATAATTGTTTTTTTAAATTTACAATAAAATTAAAAGATTTTGTTCTTTACATTTAAATGAAACAATATCTTGAAAATTGAGCAAAAAATGGGGAATGGACTGTCTTAACACTAGTTAGCCCTCTGCGTACTGTGCTATGCTGGGAAAAACCGTTTTCTTCATATTGGTATGCACCATACTAGTTGAGTAAATTTAATATTCAAAATTTTAACTGGTTACAAGGCAAAACGCGGTGTTGAGTGGAACTCAACACGCAATACCTTCAAAATTCGGTGGAAAGTGGGGAACAGAAGTGTCTTAATAGAAACAAAGTGTCTTGAGACTTGGTTGCCAGGTTTCACCTGCCACGTGAAAAAAATAATAATTTCAAATAATTTCTTACTTCAAGATACGAAAGAGAACCAAACTCCGAACCTCCATTCGACCCTCTACCCTCAGGACCGTCAAGTACCTGGCGTGGGTTCGTCGCTGGTCTCTTGCGTGTAGCACCTTCACGCAGATTTAACTATTTAGATACTTTACAGCATCCCGCTCTGGCGCATCTTAAATTACATTCCATTAGGGATCAGGTATGTTTTGTTATTTTTTTATTGCATGCTGTATCCCACATATCAGGGTAGGCTGAGGAAAAATAAAGAAACCTATTGGTAAGGACTCTCCTTCCGTTTTTATACATAACCTTTTGAGTGTTGACAATCAACACCCGGCTTTGACTTCTTACCAGGGCAAGAAATTGAAAATAATTCATTCCCCCCGAGTGGAAATCGAATATACGTCTATCGCGCTTTCAGTCAGACACTGTGTCGCCACGCCCTTAATAGTAACTAATAGATTTTTGTCTTGTGTTGTTTATAAAAATATTTGGTTTAACAAGAAAAGATGATATTTAGTCATGGGCGTGGGAATAAAGAGAGAAAAGAAAATATATAGACGCCGTCATGGCGTAGCGGCTCAGCTCAGCGACTGTAAATACGATGGTTGTAGGTAACAAGACAAAGCGCAGAGTTTGAGTTCCGCGCAAATTCTAGTAAATAAGGCTGTATGTCTGGAATGGAATGTCTTAATGCTAGGTTCTCTCTATCTACCTTGGTATATGTGTATATCGTAAATCTAAAAATATATAAATAAAAAACATAATTTTTAGGTACCACCATGGGTACCACATATACGTGGGCCAGAGGACGCTACGTTCTTACCGTGTCCCAATCGTGAGGTGTCTCCGCCATCTGCCGCTCCTTTCCGTACCCGACCTCCTTTTGCTGGACATTTACCTTTTGTTGGTAAGTTAAAATGACCATATGGAATAGTCCATAATTAATTAATTATGTTACAGAAATTTCATGGCATCACTAATGTGATGTCAAATATTTAGCAAAATTCGGAAACAATACATTACATTTTGAAATGTGATGTCACGAAATTTAGACAACTCCCTACACTTAGTCGACTCCCTCGGGCGAACCTTAACGTCTGACGTAGTTTTACGCAGTGTATTTTTATTACTAAGATATTGATTCAGTTAATATATATTTTTTTGTTAATAGTCTATATTATTTAGTAGAAATTATAAGTATTCATATATTTTTTGTAATTTTAGGATACTCATATGTCGCCATTGATGAAAACGAAGACAACAGTGGTGGATTCAATGGATCACATGATTGTACAGCTATCGACTTGGCTACTTACAAGTAAGTTTTAATTAATAATAGTTATTACTTACATATGAAAATTATTAAAAGTTAATTAATTTTATAATAGTTTGTTCATAAAAAAAAATTAACAAATTAAAAATGTAATTTTATATTGATGTTATAATAGTAATTAATATAAAGTTATATTTATTAAATAATGTTATAATCATTCGGAAATATTGATTAGTTCTTATTGCCACTTAAAAATATTCTTAGAAATGTTAATATAGTAATATTTTTTTGATGATCTTTCATAATATAATATGACAATTGATTTAAAGTCCTAATAATGTATATTTTTTTTAAATAAGACATCATAATCTTACTTACTTTATATTATTTAACATGTCACAATTAGATAACCCGTCGTGGCGCAGTAGAACAACATCTGTCTGAAAGGGCGACGTGGGTTTGATCCCACTAGGGGAAATGAATTAGTTTTATTTCCTGGCATTCCTAAGAAGATACTTTGAGTTCCGTAACTCAACAAGCAATATTCCGATCATTGGGTGAATGTGTAGAGAATGGAGTGTCTTAACAATAAGTTCATTCATTTCACCAAAAAAAAGAAGATTTACAAGTATTGCTTGGACAGGCATTGACTGCACTTTATTTAACACCAGATCAGCAGAGAAGCTGGCAGCGATGCGCGGCAGGGAGGTGTCGTCTCTCCAAAGCAAGCTGGCGGCGGCTGAAGCGGAGGCGGGCGCGGCCGCAGAGCGCGCGCGGCGTGCGGCGGACGCGGACGCGGAGCGCGTGCGCGCGGCACTGCAGGCCGACATCACTGCGCTCACGCTGCAGAATAAGTTAGATGATCTTTTTATATTATATTTTTAAAGTGTTATTCCTGTTATATGTTTTATAAGTCACTAAAGTAACAATATAATTTGTAACAAGCGTATAGGAATTTCGAAATAGCTTGATGAGTATCTTAGTGGTCAAAGCGTTTGAACGGTTTCCAAGAGGCGCGGATTCTAATCTCAAAAGCTAGCAGCAATGCGAGGAAGAAGCACAATAAATTAAGCTAGTTTTAAATTTAGCTTAAATACTTAAAAATATGCAACATGTGCGTAATATTCATAGAAATATGCAACATGTGCGTAATTTTGAATATTTAATGGCTTTTTAACAAAATTAAAAGTTATGAATATATAAATATTTAATTAAGTAACTCCAGTCTAAGGGTTGATATAATATAGTATGAAATTATTACCAAATTTACTATGTTGTTATTTCATAAGTTTCGAGAAAATATAAACAAAATTTGTAGTCTTTATATATTTTATACTTTTTGTTGTCAGTAAAACATGCAATTTTACTTCATCTCATATATATTTGTCTTATCTTGCTAAAATTATCCATCAGACGTTTAGAACGCCAAGTAGAAGTAGAAAAAGAAGAACGTATGGTCTTACAAAGAACTAATCAAGAACTAAGCATCGGTATCACAGAGAGAAACAACGCAGAACTAAGAAATGCTCAGGCTCAATCATCTCGGTTGAAATCTGAGAGAGATTTGCTCAAAGATGACTTGGCAAGAGCCGAGGCGAGAGTAAGGGAGTTACAGGCGGAATGTTCTAGTGCTATAGCGATGGCGGATGATGCTAGAGCCCAGCATAAGCATTATAAGGTAAATAATGTTATATTTTTGTTTTTAGTGAACTTTGAAACTGTATCTTTATTATTTCTAGTAAAAGAAGCACTTTTGATTTGTTTACTCGATTTCTACTTGGAGGAACGATTATATTAAAATATTTTCATTTTCCTGCTTAGTTAAGAACGCGATATTGAGTTTCAGATACCAGACTTGTAAATTGGGGATAATGTCTCAGATATTAGGCGGAAAATGGGGAACGTAGTGTTAAGACACTCTGCCTATCCTACTACACTAATCGAGAAAAAACGTGAAAATGTTTTTTTGTATATTTTTGTGTTGAACTGTGAATTTATTGACAATCAGGAGATTATACATCATGTACAAGACTTAAGTCATAGATGGTTTACAGAAATCAATGTGAAGCCTATTGTAAGTTAATAAAAACATGTAGCTGTGTGATTATGTACCTAATAGTAGTTTAAATACATATCTGTAATTTTACATTCACATTTCATTTTTGATTCATTATCTTATATTATCTTAGTAATTTATCAGAATTTTCAAATATGAGTAGTGTGTAGTTGTGCTAAGTAATATTCGTAAAAGTAACTGTAGTATAAATCTAGAGTTAGAATAGAATTAAACAATGCTTATGATGCATTTTATTTATTTAGACTTATTCTATTATTAACAAGTAAAACATGTAGTAATAGAAACGGGACTGAGCTTCACAGCAAATACGACAATAATTATGAGTTCAGTTCTCACTGATGAAATTATAATGTTTTTATTTTCACGCTCTGATTAGACGCAACGCTGCGTTGAGTTCGCAATCTCAACACAATAATATGGGAAACAGTCCGAAGTTTAAATAAAAGATATTAAAGTAACAATAACTAATTTCGTTATAATTATAAAACTATATTAATTACACAGGATACAGTAGCAAAAGAGCGAGCACTCCGCCGTCAAACGCTGAGCGGGGGCGATCCGGACGCGGCGCGTGTGGCCACGGCGGAGGCGGCAGCGGCGCGGGAGGGTCGCGCGCGCAAAGACGCGGACGCGCGCTTAGTGGCCACCGAGCACGAGCTGCAGCAGCTACGCGGTACCGTTGAAGAAATGCGCGATCTGATTACTGCTGCTCAGGTACTTTTGCTTGTTTTTGTTTTTCCATAATAATTATATTGATTTCGCGGCATTGAGTATGCGGCCACTCGACACGCAATGCCTTCAAATTTCAGTAAACTTAACTTATTTTAAATGGTCCCTCTGTAGACAGACCACGCTACATGCGGGATACAGCGTGAAACTGGGAAAAAATATTTTGAATGTAGTTTTTAAATTATTTGTGCCGTTGCGGTACCGCATCTGACATAAATAAAAGTGTATTTTTTTATACTAAACCAGATATATGCAGAAATATGATATAAATTGTGATTATAATATATTCAATCAACATTATAGAAGTTTCTCAAAATCTGCCATCACACCTATTATTTTCATATTCTCTCTGATATCAATATCAATACCAAGCGTGGCGTTGAGGTCCGCCACTTAACATCATGAAAATTGAGAAGAAAATGTCACTCTAGATCTGTCCGCTGCCTACCCTGCATTAGGGTGAAATTTATAAAAATGTCATATTTATGTTAAAATTTAATTGAATCTATACATGTATATTTATTTTATTAACGTTTGACGGGTTGAAAGTAATGTATGTACCTTACGTTAAGAATTTATCCGATTTATAGCATTTTAAGATAATTTAATTAAATTTATTATTTTTGATATGTCCATGAAGAACTCTGCCCTGGAGAAAGAACGTGTAGCTACTGCCACCAGTCAACAACTGAGTGAGACGCAAGTACTACTCACTCAGGAACGTATGCGCATCGCGACACTTACAGCACAAGTGCAGGTACTATGTTTATTGTGGTTAGTTTTTTTTTTATTTTTCTTTGTAATTTTATTATTTGTGAATTGGTATTTTTTTAAATAAGTAAAATACAGCCCGATAAAATCTTTATGAGTGCTGTGAAGATATGCACGAGTCAAACTTGTTAATCTGGCGCAGTAAATGACACTTATCGTCGCGCTCTAATGTACGTTAGTGTTATGAACAGGCTCGCGGGGTATTGGAGTGGTGAAGTGCGGTGTAAGCGGGGGCGTCCCTATGTAGGTCTCTAAAATATGCATACTGCATAAGTGCCCGTGCAGTTAAAGTACAGTTTATTCTTAAAATTCGTAAAATTCTTGTCTAAGCCTAAATGAAAATATTTTTTTTTTTTCATAAACGCAATCTTTTTAAATTAAAATTATTTTCTACAGGAGCTAGAACGTGGTATCAGCGAGGCGGGGGCTCGTGAAGCCGCGTTAGAAGAACAGTGTGCTCGTACTGAGGCGCGGCTACAGCAACGCCTAGAAGCTGCTGAAGCACGAGCTTCGGCCGCACTGCATGACGACGCACGTTATAGGGAGAAGGTAGTAGCTATTTTTTATTTTATTTTTTACAATAGCCCAATCATATATAAAAATTATCATTTGTAGAGTAGGTACTAATACAATATTAATCCAAAGGTCAGTACATTAGAACAACTAGTACGTCAACTGGAACGCGAAGTCAGCGCACTAGAGAGCAGAGAGTGCGCGCGCTGCACTACCCGCGATGAGGTGGAGAGAGTGGAGAGAGAGGACATGCGAGACGCGCGCAGCGACACGGAGAGTGTGGCGGAGGCGCCGGCGCACGCGGCTCTCGCGCAGGTCGCGCTTCTTAAGGAGCAGCTGGAACGTGCTGAAGCACAGTTGCAGGTTTGCACAAACAAAGTGGTCCAATTTCTTAAATATATGAAATATATGTTTTTACAGCTTTACACTCGTTTCCGCATAGCAAGGTAGGCAGAGGGAACCTATTGTTATGACAATCAGTTTCTCACGCTCCGCCCAATTGTCGAAACACTGTGTATTGAGTGAGGGAACTCATTACTGCGCTTTGCCTACAATAAACTTATTAGAAATTAATATATTGAAGTATTCCAATATATTCACAACCATCAAATTTAAATAAATAATAAGTATAGTAATTATAAATGTGTTTACATCTATAATCTACATAAGTAACAACATTTTGGAAATTACAATTTCACAATCATATATCTTTATAGGCGCGGGGTGAAGAGATCGCAACTTTGCGTCAGGAAACTAGAGCTGCTAACTTAGCAAGATGGCGAAAGGTAATATTCTATTATAATCTTATATTGACATCAATTTCATTTAAATTACATTCATTGCATTCATACACAGGTAAGGTACCTTGAAGTTAAAAAAATATATTATCTCTCCTTTTAAATTAACATGTTATATATCTCTGTAGAAAGAAATAATTCAACTATGGTTAATCAATAATAAATAAAAGAAGAAGACATTTTGATAACACTAAAAGTTAATGTAAATTTTCTTAGCCGAAGAAATTTGATGATCTCAAAAGTAGTAGTATTAACTTATACATAATGAATCAATATTAACTATACAATTTTATCTAATTAAATTTTTTCAGGACAAGGAATTCGACGACCTGTCATTAAACTCAAAAGTACAAACAAGAGATTTGAAACGACTTGAAGAACGTCTCAACTCAGCGGTGGAAGCTCGTAAATCTGCTGAAAATAAAGCTGGTTTAGTCCACAAAGAAATAACAACTTTGAAACCACAGTACGAGTTAGTTAAGAAAGAGGCGGAAAAACTTAAGGAGTTAACGGATAAATTGAAGAAACATAATGAAATACTTCAAGCTGAAGTGGACAGGTATTAGAAGTTACATAAGCAATTGCTTTGGTTTCTAATTTATTTATTTTAATTATATTATACTTCTTAATTTGTTCTTACAGCTAAAGTATTCCAAATGATGAATGCGACAAGAATGAATAAAAATTAAGATTTCATTTTAAAATAGTAGCAACATGTCTTAGTAGCAAACAATATATTAAAGATAATTATTACTATTGAGCCCATTCGTGGCGCACTTGTACCCCAAGTTTGTGACTAAACGCGATAGGTGGTGGGTTCTGTCCCCACTCGAAGAAAAGAAATATTTTAATTTCTTCGCTCTGGCGTCAAGAAAAAGCGCAGCATTGAGTTTTGCCACTAAATATGCAATATCTCCTAAATACGGCGGAAAATTGGTTAAAGGAGATACAGCGTGAAACTCAAGAATATTTACTTTTGCTACACAGATCACGTAACGATATTCGTAAATTGAAGAGCGAAGTGCAATACAGTGAGAAACGACGACTTCACGCGGAAGAGCAAGAGGAGTTGTCTTCTAGGGAACGAGCGCAACTACGTGACGAACTAATGCCATTGCGAGCTAGTAATAATGATTTAATACAGGTACATTTTATATGTATTTAATATTATTAGATTTGTTTATATTTACTTATTTTGTGCATTTGGAAAAAGATACTTTATGGTTCTTCGCTATTAACAAGAATTTGAGATTTTACGTGTTGAACGGCGGGGTTTAACGCAACGCTCAATCGCTTAATGAATAATTGCACCAACTTTGCCTTAAAATTAAAGATATATACAAAATAATGGCCTTGACAATTACACATATTAAATGAAATCATTCATCATGGAAGTGTAGTGTATGTATAATTTAGTTATAAAATATTTTTTGAAGATGATGTCTTCTACAGTTTATAACAGTGAACAACACCAAACAAATCAATCAATATTAATATTAAAAACTTTCCATACAACAATAATTAGATCAACAACCATTGTATTCTTGTTTAGTAAACACTAACTCACAAGACCATAACACTCGCGTTATACTCATTATTATCATTTTGTATATGTATCTTGTCTTACTAGACGCGTGCATAAAAATTTTAAAATTTTATTCATAAATTTCATATATTATAGTAGTATTTTTAGTATTAATTTTATATATATATTTTTATAATAAGTTATGAAAAAATATATAATTGTGTATTGCATTAACAAATAATTAGGAAGTGTTGTCGTGTAGGGAAGTTCAATATGGCGTATCCACATCGTCGTTCGGCTAAAATATTTGGAGAAAAACCGATCGTTTGGCCCAAGCCGCCATATTTAAGGAGTTTTGTATGGGCGAAACGTTTGCGATTTATACTTACTGCGGACTTATTGCGGGGTCGGTGCCGTGCTGTTGACTCCGCGTTGGTAGCCTCTCGAGCACGTTTAAGTACTGTAAATATTCGTTGTAATAATAAATTGTGTGCTATAAAAGTTTATATGACATTTAATAATGTAAAATAACACCGGTGTTAAGTTCCGCCACTCAACACGCAATGCCTCGAAAAAGTGTGGAACGAAGTGTCGTAACACTAGGTTCCCTCTACATAATTCACTGTGTGTGGGATACAACGCGAAGCTTATTTGATTAATAATAATACCATTTTCAGAATAATAAAGCGCTACAAGAAGCTTGTAGCCTTTTGGAGGAGCAGTTGACTGATTTGGAGAAACTAGCAGATCTTCATGAACTGAAGAATAAAGACCTTGAGGTAATTTTACATTTGTTTTGGAAAATTTGTATTGCATAATCTATATTTACGTAATATAATATATAAGTATTTATTGAGTATCATATCTAATAAATACTAATGTTATAAATATGTACTTAACTAAAACCGTTGTGGCGTATTAGCACAGCCTCTGACTAAACATGATTGTTGTGCGTTCGATCTTCACAAAATTAATAAGTCTCAAAAAATTAGATGGAATATGCGGGAAAGGAGTTTCTTAACCTTTCCTCTGCCTACCCTACTACTTGCGGGATACAGCGTGAAGTATAAAAAAACTAAAAAAGTACTATACTAAACAAATAACATACATCATATTTTCTATCAGAACGAGTTAAGTCGCCTTCGTTCTGAGCTAGAAACTTGTAGAGGAAAGCTATCGGAAGCAGAACGTTTAGCGGCCACTCGCGCGACGGAGTTGAGCCACGCGTTACAACGCGGGGACGACGCGCTGGAGCAACTGCGACTCGCTATTTCGCAATTGCAGATTATAAAGGTATGTCTAAGTTATAGCATTTATTAATTTGTTTAAGTGAAACTTGTTTAGAATAATTGTTATTCAAAATTTTATTAATTATTGTTTTCTATCACTTTCATTTATGTATGTATAGCATAAAATATGAAATAAAAAACTCAAAACAGTTAAGTTTTTACCTGTAATATAAAAAGTAAATTTTCAATTATTCTATTCTTTATCCATTCAAAACATATTTTTTTTATATTACAATTTTACTATATAAAAACAATACTGCACCAGGAACGCCTAGACAACCGAGACACCCTAATAACAGAGCTAGAAACCCGCCTAGCGAGCGTGCAAGACGAGGCGGCGTCGCAGTCCGCGGCGTTAAACAGCGCCGCACGGCGTATGCGCGACTTGCAAGAGGAGGCAGCGGCGTTGCGCACTCGCGCCCATCACCACCACGCCAGTGCTATGCAGTTGCAGGCCGCGCTCGCTGATGCACAGGTACCCACAAAGTAACTTTCTTTTACACATATAATTTCGGAAGGAGCTGTTTTAATTTAATAATACCTAGATATGGAATATAATAAATAAAGTTTCATTTTATTGACACCTTTTTAGATTCTTAGCTCTGTGGTCACAATGCGTGGTCGATTTTGCAGTAAAAACGACCAATCAAGATCAGCACTTAAAGAGTTTACAATTTTTCGATAGTTTATAATTTCACGAGTAAAATTATGAACTGACGGTTTTTTTAATCTTACGGTGACATATATATTCTGTTACGCAGGAGGAGGCGGAGGCGGCCCGCGAGGCGCACGAGGCGGCCACGGCGTGGTGGCGCACCCGCGAGACCAAGGCGGACGCTACGCTGAGACAACAGGCCAAACTTATTGACTTTTTACAGGTAATGTTTATTTATTTCTACGATCTATGTCGTGCAGTTATAACTTATTCCTAAAGCTGTCTAAAAATTTGATATCAGTTTTTTTGTTTCGTTTTTAAAAAATATTACGATATATTTATTATTTGTCATTTAAATACTTATCATAAATGTATTTATAAATGTAAATTGCAACCATCGCCGTTTAGAAGAACAAGATTCCAATTTTCCTATATAATTTGGAATGAAAATAAAATATTGCATATATTAGTATTCTATTTATGTCTCTCTTTCGAAATTATTTCGTTTCCCGGATTGAGAATGGAACCCACAACTATCGCGTTTACAGCCAAACGATGCGCCTCGATGGCGTCTACTACTACTATATAATTTTTACAGGCTAAGGTTGAAGAAGTCGGGCGCAAAAAGTGTTCTCTAAGTAACAAATTATTTGGTCGTTCGGGACGTCGCTCCGCAGCTTCACCACCACTTCTAAGAGTTAATAGGTAATTGTTTTTATCATCTTTCTATTATAAAAAAAGTGTTTTTTGAAGTATACCATATAAAGTTGTTCGGGCGTTTATTTATTTTTCAATTTAATTCACGTCTCAACATCGTTGTGGTGATTTATTATTTATTTTGCAAGCCAAGGGTGAGGGGGAAGTTCCCTAGTTCTATCCTTGTTTTATGACAAATGGCGGCTAATGGGTGACGGATGATGGGTGATAAATGATGGGTGTGGATAGATAGAAAATATTTTATTATTATTTAATTTCATCACTCTGGTAGAGAAGTGCGACGTTGAGATTCGCCACGCAATGTCCCCAGAATTTGGTGGACAGTGAGGAACGGAAGTGTTTTTATTGGGAACTGAGTCTCTTAACTCTAGAAGCTAAAATAATTTATTATTTTACATGCATGAGTGCGCTTGTAGGAAATATATTAAATCATGCTTTATTTTTACAGGGAGTTGAGAGAAGAAGTAGAACGTTTAAGAGCAAAATTATCTGCTGCACATGCCAACTGCGAAGCAAAGTATGTTACTCCTTTTACAATTAATATTGCAGATTGATTTAATTTATAAATTAAAATATATTAAAACAATTCCAGCTTCCCACCGACACCAAGACGAGATCGCAAAACTGATAATAAGCCGAAGAAAATTGTACATGGGTAATTTATTTTTATTTACGTGATTATTTTTTTACATTATCATCTTAATTGGTTTTAAAATAAATGTATGTTTCCAGAACATTCGACTTGGATGCTCCTGAGGACAAAGAATCATTACTCGTAATATGGTAAACATTTTTTTTAAGTATTATTATCATTAAGTCAAGAAATTTATCTTATAGCTGAAATAGGTTTGACTAATTTTATGTAGTACAGTGTATCCCGTACACAAAACCTGTCACATATACTTTGTGCTCCTACAGCCACAACTGGTCTACAAAATATAGTTTCTTGATTTTAAACAATAATTTAAATATTTGTTCTAATCTTTTAAATAATTTTCCAGGAGTGACGGGCCCCGTGAACGTATGCAAGCGCGCTGTGTAGACCACTTGTTGGAACTAAGCAGTGGGGAGAGGTCGTTACGAGCGCGTCTCCTTGCAACGGAGGCTAAGAACTTGCCACACAATGAAGCAAACCGTGCTTTTACTGTAAATATTATGTTCTTTTTGTATATGTCAAGTAAATTGTTTAGTCTACTTTCATTATAATTATTTCAGCCTTGTTTTTGAGTGATTCTGTTGTTATTTTCTTTGGGTTCGTTCACCCGTCTTCCTTGTTTTGACAATATATAAAAAACATTCTAGGAGACTATTTTGAGATAAAGCATATTCTTATAAAAAAAATATCAACCTTTTCCTCGGGTAGAATCGAACCCGCAATTTTAGGCGTTGATAACTACGACAAGATGACGTTTATATTAATTACATCAAGATAATATTAATAATGTTTAAAAACTAATTTTGCTGGTCAGGTTAAGTTTGAATACTGTGATCGTGGTAACGAAGCGGCGATAGTGTGTCCCAGTATAGAAGAACGTTCGCAATGGATTAAGAAACTCACGCCCGCGCCCACCACCGGGTATAACCCACAAGTTATATTACAGTGCAAGGTTGAACCTAACACTGCGTTATATGTTGCTCCTAACGCTATTGCTATAGGTATGTTCTGTTACCATTTTGCCATATATTTAAATATAATTTTGCCATATATTTAAATATAATTTTGCCATATATTTAAATATAATTTTGCCATATATTTAAATATAATTTTTATAGAGTATAAACAAAATTTGACAAATATATGATAAAAACGAATTATTTAAGAGAGTAATTATAATATCCACAATCGGAAATCTTTATTATTTCACTATTTTGACAAATAATAATATTTTAATAGCTATTAAAAAAAGTATATATTTTTTTAATTTATGTAATATTTAAAGGTTGTGCCGACGGTCTACACTCACTTCGTGGCCCCATCGCCCTCGAGCACGACTCTGACATATCTCCACCGCGGGGCCACGCGCCGGGCGTGCAGATCGCTAGAGCGGCAGCGGGGCGCGTTTTACTACTGCGCGGTTCACACCTCGCCCACTGCGCGCTCCTCTCTCTCGCCTCTGTGCTGCGACGCGCTGATCATTTGAAGCCCACGGTTTCCCTGACCCGACTGCAACTGCCTGATACTATTGTGCCGCATATTGTTACTGTTAGTACTCTTAAAATACGATAGTTCTACTCCACTAGATAAATTGAACATATTCAGTGTCGAAACACTCTCTTTATTACTTACCGCCTGAATTCGAATTTTTCTTAGGTGGCGGAATTCGATGTTATGCTTTGTCTTACTGCATTGGAAAAATGAATCGAATTGATGAATGAAATGAATTTTTAAGTATTGCCTCTTTAGCTATCTACTTAAATAGCGTTTAAGTTTTTTGTTATAAAATTTTAATATAATTCATTAAACATAATTATAACAGGGTCTTCCCGATTCCACCGAGGGTTTGTGTACGGCATTCGCGTGCGGACGTCGCGTGTTCCTTCTCCGATACGACGCGAGCTGCGCGGAGTTTAAAACTTCACGCTCCCTCACAGTGGACCGCCCGCCGGCCTCGCTCCTTCTCACAAACCAAGTTTTATACATTGCTGGGGAGAAACCATTGAAAATTAATTTACCATCAGGGGCTCTAGAATCATTTGGAATGGAAGAACCCATAGTGGCTGCAGCCTTCAAGAAACACTCGCCACCCAAAGCAATAATTAAAATCCGTAGCAAACCGCTCGAGATCTTGCTTTGTTACACGGAGTGCGGCATTTTTGTGAATGAAAACGGAAAACGAACTCGAAATGAAGATCCAAAATGGAGTTCTGCGGTCCACGACTGGGAGTACGTCAGCCCATTCTTATACGCGGTAGGAGAAGACAGAATCACTATTATTTATATCAATGAAGAAACATATAGGGCGCCGCCGTGTACGTGTGACACTAATTCTCTCACTTCGTCAGCATCAGAATGTTATCAGCCCGAGATATTTAATTATAAAATAAACCAGCCTGATTTACTTGGCACCACCGCGAACGGCATTATTATAAAAGCTAAATTCGATGACGAATATAAAATTTTGATTGTCGAAGGCGCAGCAGCGTTTAGGAGTTTAGGCACTTCCTTAGAATCTTTGGATACATTTTCGGATGCTAAAGGTTCCTCGTTGGACTTGGCACAGTCTCTCACTGACCTTTCACCACACGAGGAGTCCAGGGAAAGCGTTGAACTGACTACAGGATTCCTCGCTGACATAAGACAGAGGGCGAGACAGTTGCGAACTAAACAAAGGGAAGAAAGGACGCCCGATGACGTTATAAAGCACATTTTGAACACAGAAGTCGATTTAACTAGAAAATCCAACGGAAGGAAATCTCCAGCTGTTATATCGGAATGTGAAACGGAATCGGAATTCGAGAGCGAAGAGGGCACCGGCTCTACTAAGTGCACAGCGGATGTCTGCGCCGAAATGTTCACAAGGCAGGTACGCTTTCAGTAGTCATTAATATAAATTTATTGAATAATAATAATAAATATATAACTAACATGGACTCGCTAATTTGATTTTTTTTTCGTTGAATTACAGGCATAATTATTGTAGTCGACTATTAAACTAATATGGATCTTTTTATAACATTATTATGAATGTTTTCATATTATTTTGTATTAATAACATTTATTGACATATTCATTATTAATTGGCCCTATTGTTTAGTTATTTTTAAGTAATTGTTTGTTCTGTTCGTTTATTTATTTTTAGATTTCCATATTATAATTGTGTATAGTTATTTTATGCTATTGTGACTAGAATTTACGCCAAATTGTACTTAAGCTATTTTCATTTATATAAGTTTACCTGTTGCCACTTACTATATGGTAAATATTAATTAAAAGTAGCTAACTTATGCATAGTTCTACTGTGATTTGATAAGTCATGTTTTTATTTTAATATATTAGTTATTACTAATAAAATATACTTTTGTAATCATATGCATTTTTACTGAATCCTATTTTTATATTAACTAGATAATGACAAACAAACTATCACAAGCGTAGAAATCGTCGTGCCGCAGGGGCATAAGGGTGTGACTGTAACGCGACGGTTGTGGGTTCGATCTCCACTCGAGGGAATGTTTTTTCATGTGTAATGTCTTAACACTAGGTTCCTACCCTGCAGTATGCGGTATGCGGGATCCACCATGAAGGTGATTTGATTTTTTAAATTTAACTGTCACAGGTGTTAATTATCCTGAAGATGGTTTGGTATTCAATAAAAAAATCGTATAAATTGAAGTCTTTTATTTACATTCTTATACATTTTACATTGTAGTAAAAAGTGCATTTTGGAAGGACTTATAAGCCAGCGTAGGATTTATAATTATGATGAATTTCTTTCAATCTTAATATAAACGTACGTAGGATATTATACATTGGGAGGATAACACTCAACCCGCGAGACATGTACTCTGAACACTGTTCTATATAATATAATCTGACAAGCAGCAGAGATCCATTTACAAACAAACACAATGTACACCACGAACTTATATATACGTGTAAATCATGACTTCTTACGTCTAACGAACCATATCATAAAATCAGTCAATACAAGTATTATACAAGAAGACTCGTAAATTCCTTTTTTATTAATCACAAACAGCGCGGATTTACGTTTACATTGAAAATAACTCCACGATCTTAGTTTGTACACTATTTCATTATGAGGCAGTCGTTTATAAAAATGAACCAGGCCCGTATTCGGCTATTTGCGCTATTGGAAATTAGTTTTATATATAATTATATATTATAAAAATTTACATATTAAGGTCGATATAATTTACCTTACTTTACCTGCTCTTATAGTCATATTTCGTCAACATTGGACTTTCAGCAGTAAAAAATCACAATATAGAATATTAATATATAATTTTCTAGCATATTGTTTTATATTTCGACAGGAGATACATCGATTTTAATTTTTAACACACATTAAAATACATATAGGAGAAAAAATAGCTCAAGTACGAACGTGACGTACTACAAGATTGTGTCATCGTCAAACCGAAATGGAGAAGTTGCATATTGACTATCATACAAGTTTTTTTTTGTATCCCGTAAAGCAGGGCAGAGGGAACCTACAGTTAAGGCTCTCTAGAAGATCTAGGGGATAAATATGTATGGAATTAATATCTATTGAATGTCATGAAGGATAGCTGCGAGCTAATGTAATAATTAAACTATACCATTGACTTTGAAAAGAGCAACTGTTGAGTTTCTTGCCGACTCTTCTCAGCAGAACTGCCTTCCGAACCGGTAGTAGCTTTTTATATATATAGAATAATTAGAATTTGACACTCCGTTACACATGCACCACCTGATTTAAGACAGTACGTGTTGACTGACGGATGTAAACGCCTCGCATTTTTGTGCCGTTCCGCCGCTACGGCCTACCATGCAACATAATATAATAGATTTATACAATAATATTATGACCATTTTTATATTTTAAGAAAATTTACATGTTTATATTAGTTTCTAGCAAAATCTTACTGTTGAGATTATTTAATTAAATCAAATATTTTGACATAACATAGATTTTTATATATTTTTTTATACAGTAAAAAATATTTTAAAACAAGTTTGTTACACAAAAACTATTCGAAAAAATAGGTTCCATTTTTCATTTAATATATTAGAATTAAGAGAGATGTTCAGACCATTTCCACACTTATATACGTTAAGCCTAAATACTTTTCACACTTGCAAACTGAATGCATATTTACACAAATTTCATTTAACAGCGCTTATTTTTATTTATTGTGAAGTAAAATAAACCCTTATAATATAACAAACGAAAAAACGTCATTCTTATAATGCTTATTAAGCAAAAGCAATTTCACCTGACAATTACAGAAAAAAAAACTAATAATTTCATTATTGCAGGGTAGACAGAGGGAACCTAGTGTAAAGAAAGACTTTGTTCCCAACACGCATTACATTATTGAAAATTTAACTAAAGAACAAAAATGCTACTTCTCGGGGCTTAAAATAATTTTATTTACAATTTGATTGACAATAATATATATAAATATACTAGCTGGCCTGACAGACATTGTCTTGACCGGAAAAAAGCGTCACCATAAACATGAAGTACATGGTTTCTTATAATTTTTACATATTTAAACTGTTATTCCGCAGTTAGAAAAGAAAAATATTTTTTTTGGAAAAATATGGTTCCTTATTATTGATCTATTACAGTACACAGTGCAATGCCACCTCCGGGCCTATTTATATTTTCAAACCATCGAAAAAGCTATTGAAAATATACACATAATTTTTTATTTTATCCAAATCGGTCCAGTTGTTTAGGAGGAAATAAGGTGACATACACACATACAGAAGAATTATAAACATAAGAGAATTGTAGTCAAATAGAACCTCAATGCTGCCTAAGGGCCTAGTTGAGGTACCCGCGGCATTGTGGCGCTCCGCACAGACAGGGGATCTTCTCGTCCTCGAGAGGGAATTTGTAGTCGTACGTGATCTCCTCGTCCACGCCGATAGGTTGTTTGGAATATATTACTATTTTCTTTTGTGATTCTATTGTTATAATCTTCGCGTAACAGTTGGGCTGAAAAAGGGAAATAAACATAGGATTAAGCTTTCTGTTTGATAAAGATTTATATTCTAATTTGTTGAATTTTTTATACATGTTTAGCAAATTATTAAGTCTTATTTTTCTTCACACTGTATTGTTAAGACATTCAATTCCCCACTTTTCTCTCATTTTTCGGTTCCATATAATACACTCACATTACAACTGTGGTTGATGAACCTCGCGAGGTTCCCGCACTTGGTGGCGTCTATGATGGTATCCAGGTCGATGCGGAACAGGTAGGAGCTGCCGATGCCGGTCGCCTCGTAGTGCGCCTCGCGCACGTCAGCCACTATGGGGCGCACCATCTGACCCACGTACTCTATCACCATCTCGTCAGCAGCTATCGGCTCCTGTTGACGTTTATTTTTACTTAAGTGTTCTTTACATAAGTAATTTATCTAAAGCGTATGGCGAATTATATAAATATGCAGCACCAACACCATTTATTTCTATTCAGAAAGTACAGTACGATCAAGGAGTCGTGGCCGCGCTGAAGTTAGGATTTCCGAATTGTTCCCTCGGTGAGAAAATAATTAGAATTAAGAAAAACACAGTGACAACAAACTTCTGCATTTTAAACAAACAAGAAACATTTTAAATGAATGTAACAAGATTTCAGCACTTGTTGAAATTCGTGTATAATTAAAAGGAAATATTCAGATATATATTAAAGTATATATTTATATATGTTATTCTTTATATATATATATTCAGATTTTACCTGTGCGAACAGACCCCAGTCGTGAATACCCGATTTGGCGAATTTGAGTTGTTTCTTTCTAAATTTAAGTTGATTGAACTTAAGCAGATCAGAATCTGTATCCGTTCCTGAAAGTAACATTTTGATGTTGGTTAAATTGTTATTATACAAAAACAACCCATTAGAATAATATATGTGATCTATCTTGTATATTATGAAGTTGCTTTTTAATATTTTTGGTGTATCTCATATGTAGCAGAGTAGGCAGAGAGAGCCTAGTGTTAAGTTACTCCCACTTTCTACCGAATTCTGCGGGCATTGTTGAGTTGCAGGACTCAACGCCGCGCTTTTACCGCGACACCAGCTAAGAAATAAAAACATTAAATATTTCATATCCTGAATATAAATCGAACAGGTAGGGTTTTGTCGAGTTTACAATCACGCGCATAAGCGCGGCCCTTGCGCCAGACTAGCTCTTTTTTTACAAATAAATAAAAGAATGAAACAACAGTTATAAGGTACCGAAGGCCGTGAGCAGTCGCCGCTGGTTGGAGCGCGCCTCTCGAGACAGCAGTTGCATCTTCGAGGCCTTCTTGTCGTCGGGGGGCGCAGGCAGCGCGGCCGCACGCCCGTGGTGGTACTTGTACTTGGCCTTGATGCGCGCGTCCATCTTGTAGTAGCCCTCTGTGCGCGCTGAGCCACTCGAGTGACCCTGTATATGTATATACTTATAATTATTTTAAGTACTATACTATTCCGCCTACATTCTAATCTATATTCTGAAATAATAAATTTATACATACTCACCACCCAATGTCTCGAAAATATGGTGGAAAGTAAAGTAACTTGTAACAGAGGGAGCCTAGTAACCAGACAATCCACTTAAGGTTAAGGTAGGTTCCCCCTGCCTATCCTAATATATATGTGAAATTAAAAATCAAACCTGTAAATCCTCATATATATTGCCATGACGCTTGGACTTTTTCCTTGGCGGTGAATAAGTGAGATCAGTTGGTGGATGATCCACCCAATGCGTGTCATTCAACCAATATCCCTGTGCATCCTCAGCTAGTAATGCATCATAGGCTCGTCTCAAATACTCTACGTCCTCTCGATCGATACCGCGGGTTAGGAAAGAATACATAATTTGCATTTCCGCCATTATGTCTCGTGGTGGGAACGTAGCGTTACTTGTATATTCTAATGGCGAGTCGCTCAGCCGTGAGTGTAATCTGCGAATATAGATTTAATAATAAGTCATATTATTATTTCTATTTAGATGTCTCGACGGACCATAATTTGTTCAAATTTATTTTATGAGTGTTTGTTCATAAAAAAAACAAGCTTAAATCTCGATCTCCTAGATTAGTATAAAGTAACTTAAGACTTATATATTTTTTTCTCTATACCTTTTTAGCCTATATTCATTTAAAATATCAATAAAGTTATTATGTAACTAAGTAACAATTAACATACTTATTCTGTATCTCAGCCAATTTTTTACTTTCATGTTTCCTTTTGTATGGTCTTTTCGTGTTCTCTTTCTGCGGTTTAACTTCCTCAGGCTCAATCCGCGTCGACTCAAGTTCTGGTTCCGCCATCCACGTGTAACCTACGATAAAAAACAATAATATTAAGCGGTATCATAAAATATAAAATACATTCAATTCATAATATTAACTTTTTTTTAGAAAACATGAAAATTTCAACATAGTCTCATTTGAATTACACCCTGTAAAGCCGCACCTCTAGACGGTTAAAATTTTAAACGTTTTCATTTCGTTGTAGCTTTAATTTTTCATTGTGATATTGATTATTTTGTTCATTGTATAAATAATGGTATATTCTTATACCATAAAGGTGAAAATAGCATTTTAATTTAGGTGATATACATTTTGTCTAAGTAATTCAGCACCAGGTGCCATTGCTGGAATGACATTCGTGGAGATAATTATTCTACATACGATACGGTTTTTCTTTGACTAAGCTCGGTGTACGAGTAAAATCCCTAAACAAAACTCACGCATCACCTCACACCTCTGTAAGGGATATCTGGAAAGCATATATTTTGGGAAATAAAAAATGTTGTAATAGTTTTAAGATATTTGTTATCACTACAATATACATATAAAGAAGACTCTTACTTTATAAATTTTAATAGAATTTGTTTTAAGTAGTAATATTTCATATTAAACGTCAAAAATCATAAAACAATAAAATATTAATGGCGCGAGTTTGACACTCGCTAAGATAAAATATTAGCAAGTTTTCTAAAAAAATATACATACATAATATATTCCTATCCTTAAAAAAAAAGTTAAAAAATGTATATACCATGATCGTGTTGCAAATGATTCGCTCTCGGCGCATCTTTGGGAGGCGGCCTGCAGTACGAGTGGTCGAGCGCGACCTGCGACGCCTGCGACGCTTGCGACGCCTGCGACTGCGGGGACGACGTCTCTGATAGCGCGCTACTGACGTTCTGATAAGAAAATATATACTTATTAAAAGATTATTTAAGATGATGACGATTTAAAAAGATGCTAATGATGGCTGACTGAAAACGCGACGACGACATTTGGACGCATTATTTTCATCTCCTTACTCTGTGCTCACTCTCTTTCTTTCTTCTTTTTTTGGTTGCTTCCTCCTGCCACTCACCTTCCTATTTGCAGCATACATAATGAAGCTACAATGCAGAAAATGCAGCTATGCTGTTTTTTCAATATGTTTGTCTTTTCAGAAAGAGCAAATAAAAGTATTTTAAATATAAGCATTAGCCCCCGAGATTATATTTGTATTTACAGTTAGACACTGTCTCATTATACCATATCAAATATTTGTTACACTAAATAGATTACAATACTGTTTTCATTGTATATAATACTTTCCACTAACAAATTAATTTTAGTAGTAAATTTTAGTTTGATTCATAAAAAATGAATAGAACATATTTTTAATTAATTTCAGATTATTTTATTATAAATAGATAATAAATTCATACATTTTAATATTATTTGTATATCATATATATAAACAATAATACAAAAATCTCTATCACATACGGATCTCTCTATTACATACAAATAGACAAACATACCGCCAGATAGAAAGAAAGACAGACAGACATGAATCTTTAAAGATTACTGATTTACCATTCGACTATGGAACTCTAAAACTCGAATAATTTATAAAACACAACAAACCTCTTTAACTCCATTAACGCTGACTGCTGACTCTGTGTAACTGTGGTCACTGACTGACACAACCCTTTGCCTCTTTTCCTGTTTCTTCTTTTGTCTCCTCTCTTTTTTCCGTCTGGTTTCCAAAGGCTCTTCTTCTGAAGTAATTTCGCCATCTTCAATGTCAGCCTCAGTTTTACTCTTTTCTGGTGATTTGAGATGATTCTTGACTGGACTACTTCTTGGTTCTTCTTGTTTAGGCTCAGATACACTAAAATATCAGTATGACGAACATATTTATACTATTTTAATGTATTTTTTTTTAATATACTAATAATTTCCTAATCCGACACTTCGATATAATCGAAACGACCAATATCTGGCACGAATCCCGAATATATCTCTCCGTATATAAGTATTAGAAACAGATCTGAGGCAAGGTTTTTTAATAAGGATTACAATTTGTACAACCGAAATTATATTAATTAATATTGAGTTCTGTTACATTAATAACAATATTATCAATCTTTCATTGGACTTTAATAGACTCTACTGTATTTTATTAAATAACTAAAATACCTTTCATTGGGAGGTTTGTCTGAAAGCTGCCCAGTATCTACTTCCATTTGAAGTTTTTGCTCTTCTAGGAATTCTCTTTCAATTTGCTCCATATATTCTGTATTTCTTCTCCTTCTCTCCTAAAAACATATTATAAAAATTAAGAATATATATTATGCAATAACGACAACCATTTTTATTATATCTATACAAATTTTATAAGTTATCCTTCTACCGTCGACATTTCTCTTCCATTTCTGTGAATTCTGAGTGTCGAGTTACGGAACTCAACGCCGCGTTTTGCCTTGTTACCAGGGCGAGGTAATGAAAATATTTAGCATTACATTTCTTCGAGTGGGAATCGAACTTAAAACCGTCGCGTTTATAGTGGCACGCTTGTGCTCCTGTGCAGCGACTATCCTCATATACTCGGATCTCAGTAAGTACTGGTTCTAATTGGAAATTGATAATGCTCCAAGGTTAATCGTATCGATACAACCCACTGTTCCTACGATCAAAATTTCCTCAATCAAGAGATACATAGACTACATCATGTGTATACACAAGTCTTACTCATTCCAATTATATTGAATACATTAGTTTTACTTGTTCCAATTTTATCGAAGCCAGGAACCAAGCCGCAAGTGAATGTTAGTTAGTAAATAATAACCTGATATTCTCTTTCTTCTTCGGAGTCGGAGTAAACCCGATCTAATAGCAGATCTCTAGGCTCTTCTTCTGGGGATAGAATAGGGGAACCGAGTCGATCGTCAGACGCCTCCACTGGTGGTATTGGCGTTGTTTCTGTATGGAAAATTAAGAAATTAATTGTTAACAAAGCTTCATATTTATCAGATATAAACCTAGTATTAGACACAATTTTTTACGTACTCTGACTTTCTCTCCAATTTTCGAGTGCTAAAACTCAGCACCGCAGGGTGCATATCAGAGCAAGGGAAATGAAAATAATTTACTTCCTGGAACGGGATCGAATACACAACTAACGTGATTACAATTAGACGTTATGTTGTTGCGCTGCGAAAGCCTCGAAAGAGATGTAATTACCTCTTCTCCTGTGTTCCTCTTCACTATCTGACGACGAAGAGTACACTCGTCTTAGCCTCTCTTTGTTTGACACAACCTTGAACTACAACAAAAAAAATGTAAATTATACATTACATACATTACATACATACATATAGCAAATATTTTATGAAGTTTGTGAACACAGGTCAACTCAACTAAACACGTGAACTCGCGGGCATAATATTCACATTAAAATTATCATAAAGTTCTTACCGGATAAAAATTGTAAATATACACGATAAAACAAAAATAAGTTTTTAGTGATTTCGTAAAGTATACTTTAGTAACAATAAATAAGAAAACATCGTACCTCAGCTTCATCAAGTTCCGAGTCGTCGGTATCGGAATATATGCGAGGGGCTGCGCCTTTACGCGTGGAGCGCTCCGAGCCCGACCACGACGACCGCGACGAGGACGACGATGACGACCTGGGGAAAGGTTTAAATTAAAAGAAAATTAAGCTTCTGACAATCTACTATCGGGCAAATAATGAACCCTCAGCTATCGCACATATAGGCAATGCCCCAAAGCCTCACGAATGAGGTATAGTATACGACAAATTACAATAAAAATAGTTATATAAAACATTAGATTTTACGATAAAAAATGTGAATGTATTAACTAACCTAGAGGAACTGCTGGACTGTCTCCGTCTCCCCGTAGATAAGTACGAACCAGTAGTTCTATTCCGTGGACTCGTAGGCACTTCTTTTTCTTCATCTGAATTCTGTACGATTTCCTCCTAGAAAAAAAAATTTTTTTTGCTTAAATAATGTAGTATAACTCTTTTCTTTTAACAGTTTTTCGTAACCTGTTACATTTATAGTGAACTATGGTAAATGGTGTTACATTTATATATTATTTGTATTCTTTGTGTATTACTTACGTAAACGCGGTTGTGGGTTCGATTTTCAATTGAGGAAATGAAACATTTAATATTTTCATTCCTTCGTTATGGTATCAAATCAAAGTGTGGCATTGAATGCCTCCAGAATTCAGGGGAAAATAGGAAACGGAACGGTCTTAATGAGAATGAAGTATATAAACACTAGGTCTCCTCCCAGAGTTTCTCTGTCTATATGCGGGATTCAAAAAAAAAATCTTTATACAAATACCTGATCACTAAGCCTTTTAGACGAATCCTCGTCCATGACAACAGGTGACGGTATTTTCCGCTTTTTCCTAAAGCTGGGCATTTTAGGTATCGCGGCACGTAGTCCTAGGCCAATGCCTACACTGTAGCCACCGAGATCTAGACCCAACTCCCGAGATTCCATGATGGATTTTATAGAGTCCACCGCCTCTTCCTTTTTATTTGAAATATCCTGCAATAAGAATATTCAAAAAATAGAAAATCTATATAGGAACTAATATAAATTACACATAATATTAGACTTCGATAATGGGCTATGGAATTCTATTTTAACTGGGAACTGTGTTATGGTCATTATGGTCTTACCTCCAAAAAATCATTGATCAATTTCAGAACAAGAAATCCTATACACTAGCTATATTTAAAGTACCAAGTACTTTAAACAGAAAAAAAGACTAAAACATTTGTTTCTGTATCCATAAAAGTGCGCTCGCGCGTTTGTGAATGTTTTTTTCAGTGATAAATACAATTAATATTAACTAGTGTGATGTCACATATTTGGTATCTTTATGCCCTAGAAGTTATTAAATTAAAACAACATTTCCGAAATTATGTTGACATATTATATTATTAAATGTCACGAAATTTAGGATCCTTCCCCACCTCTTATCACTCAATATCACTTTTTGTGAACCTCCTCTACTCTCCATAATGTGTGACGTCATTTATAACCCCATATAACAAAATGTATAGTAAATTACCTGCAATGGCTGTCCACCATCTTCTTTCTGAGGCTTGATAGTGCGTGTCTTCCGACTTTGCTCGTCCCACCACACCTCAAAGTTTTTAAAGGCAGTGCTTTCTATCATTTTTTTGTTAAAGTCCTTCTTTAGAATTTGTTTTAATTCCGTCGTAACACGTTCTATTACGCTGTTAATTGTGGGATAGTAGGGGTTGTCTAATTCCTGAAATAAAATAAAATCGATTACATGTGGAAAATATATATTTTTTAATTATGAAAAAAATATAAGATATGGCTACGTTTTAGTACTTTTAATATTTTCTCTTAACGATAATAGTAAAGTAAGGTAATAATTGATAGAATTTTTCCTAACATTACAACTTCAAACGAACTCTTCCTCAAATAAAAGAAAAAATAACAAGTTGTTTTATAATTAGAAAAAAAAGCGGCAATTATATCACAACATTTCTAGCACTTTTTTGTACTCCCACTAAATAAACAGTAGTGTACATAAAGCGGCAGGACACTAACTTAAAGTTAGTGCACTAGAAGCAGTGTGGTATGATCGTTATCATAATTAAATATTCTTACCTGGGGCGTGGCCGGAGTGTCGACGTGAGTGGGATAGTGGTGAGGCATTATGGGAGGTGGGGCAAACGTACCGCCGTACGCTAGAGACATGTCCACGCCGGGGTATGGAGCAGCTGCCGGTGTTGGATACGCTGTAAGTATATAATAAGTAGTAATTTTAAGATGTAATTAAATATCTTTTTTTTTATTTAGCTTCATGCTATAATACGCATATAGCAGAGTAGTTAGAAGGAATTAGGAATTAGTTGGAAGGAAATTTAGAGTGTCGTAATACCGTATCACTAAGTATATCGTAACACTAAGTTCCTCGCCTTGTAATTTTAATATCTTACACTACTTTCCATTTCTATCACAAGAGATGCCGCTTCCAAAATAAACGATACATTCTTTTCCTAAAGTCTGAACGCAAGATAACCCACTAAAATAGATAATATTATTGAGTTTTAAGATCTCTCTCTCTCACTCCCTTTTATATATATTATATATTTTTTAAATTATTACCAGTCGTAGGCCACACAGGTTGATAATAATGCGTGTGCGGCGCGGGCGGGTAGTAGTAGGCTTCCGCCGGCACTTGCTCTTCAATCTTTGCCTCCGTGGATGATAACGATGATAGTGACATCTGCCATTGTATAAAATAGTTTTAAAAAAATAATAATCGATTAATCACATTATAAAAATCGGTTAAAGATCCGGAAAGCGACGGTAGCAACAACGAAAGGCAATGGAACAAATTTGTATGTGAGTATAAAAGATAGAAATGCGGTCATGTCTTCCGCCATGGAGGTAGTGCCATCCAGGTCCCAATTTCCCCAATTTGAAAATATATTCAAATGTTAGTCCTAAAATTTATACATCTATAATTGTTATTAATTTTGTGCATTTAATTAGTGGCAATAATAGTTAACTATAGTTATGTCTTTTTTTTGCTTTAATTTATTACAATCATCTTAGTAGTTCGTGTTCTGTTGCATTTAGCTCCTACGTAGCTTGCTATATGCAATATATTTATATATAACTAACAAACAACTGACCTGATCATCATCCAAGTTATCTTGATCTTTGTCAGGGGGTGCAGCGGGTGATCGTCTCGGCTCCTCCCCTGTTAGTAGCTCATCTTCTGATGATGATATATCTGATCCGATTTTATCTATTTGCGGGAACCTTTTACGTTCTTCATCTTTTGCTTTCTATAAAAAATATATGCAATTTTTATAATATTGCTTGTTTTTATTTTTTATTAAATTAAGAAAAATATACATCCAAATACATATTAATTAAAAAAATAATATTTAAATTATTTTTTTATACTTTTCCTATAAAAATCAAATATTTTTAAAAAGCGTTTAAGAATTTTAACGTAGGATCGAACCCACGCCTGTGGAAAATAGCCCATCATCTAAAAAAAATTGTCATCCTCAGTGTGATGAAATTTTAAAATTATTGGTTAATTTTAAAAGGAATATTTTTAAGAAAGTACCTTTTCGATGGTAACTTTAAGACATTCGAGATAAAACTCTCTATTCAAGTATGGAGAAGGAGTTGTGGACAGCGGTTCCGGATTTACTTCATTCTTTTGTTCAAAAGATATTATACTTTCCCGGTCATCACTGCCTGAAACTGTTTAAAACTTTATAAACAAATACAACAAAAATCCATAGAGTATAGTTTTATAGCCACTTAATAAGCAGAATAAACAGAGAAAATCTAATGCTAAGAAGTGTCTTAGATTCTGTTTAGAGAAGAGTGCTTTTCTCCACATAGGAGCTATCCATAAGTTACGTCGAACGAATTTCAAGATTTTTGACCGTTACTCAGTACCAGTAGTTGTCACACAGGGGACACTAAGAAGGGTGACGTCACGAAACAATTAACTTGATGTAATACAGCTTTTAGCTATGCTCGATAAATTGACTATAATATTGGAGTATACTAATACAAAAATCCAACAAACCATCATCATCTGAAGGTGGATTATGCGTATCCAGGTCAGGTATCTTGGCGGGGAGGCGATCATCGTCCTCCTCTTCAGAGGACATGCCCAGCGATAGAAAAGGGGGCGCCAGGCCTCCACCGCCACTTGCACCCTTCAGGAGCATTGCGATTCTGTTTAGAGAAGGAAATATTGGTTACTTTAAAAAACTTAGTTCTCCACGAATCACCGGGCTATATAAAGAAATTGCGTGTTAAGTAGCGGAACCCCACACCCTTTTAACTAGGGCGATGAAATTAAATTATTTCACTCTTTATATTACTTCTTATTTCACGGTAACATCCAGACACTGTGCCGCAACGCCATGAGGCCCTCGTAAATATTGTTTATATCGATAATTATCGAAGTAAACAATATTTTCCCTACTCTAAAATGTAGGTTATCTGAGAAAGTCGCCACGGCACTTATTACCGTAAGTGGGCTATATCTATAATCTATCGTATAATCTAGCGTAGCAATGGGGGTCCATGCCCACCCCAGGGTAATCTGGTATGGACATGGACCACCTGACCAAATCCAGAATAGAAGTAACAAAAAATTATAGCAGAAAAATTAAGTATATTCGTAACTAAATATATTCGTATTTAGTTTGTTTACTCTTTACAAAATTACTTACGGCGACATTAATTTACTATTATGTTATACGGTACAATAATTCATATGAACAAAAATATTTCGAAAAAAACAAAAACATTAAACTTATTATACCTGGTATCTAAATCAACATTTTTAGGTTCCTCTGCAGGTGGAGGAGGTTTAACCTCAGGCTCTGTGACTACAGGTGTTTCTTGAGGAGGAACTGGTTCCTCACTTTTACTTTTCACCTCCTGTAACATTATTTTAATTCATGTTAAATAGTCAAGTTTATATTCTTCACTCATAATTTCTATATATTCTTAAATCATGCACAATAAATAAGATTTTTTTTCTTTAATTTTTATTAAAAATGAACACAATGGGACAAACACTTGTAAAAATCTTTATTTACTACCACAATAATAATAAGACATGCCTTGGGCAAAATTCTGTATGTATGTAAATACAACGACAAAAATACGAAACACATAGTGGAAATGCGGATGAAATATGATGGACAAGACATGCAGAAATATGATCAATGCTCAATAACATAATAAACAAAATACTCTACATTTAAAATTCAAAGTTTAATTTTACATAATTATTTTCTAATATCTAAAAAATAAATCGACAATACATTCCATAATTTGCATAATTTCAAAACAGAAAATATATATCCAATCAATCATAATCTATAATTTTCAAATCTACTTAAATGTACCGCTAAATATACAGAGTGGCGACGACCTCATACATTAAAATAGTGCTAAACGTGTGGCCACACTGTATAAAAACAAGTCCAGACCCCAGTCGAACCTTATCATCGTACGCGGGCGCGAATGAGTGCGCGGGCGAGGGCGCGGGCGCGGTGGCTGGTGCGGGGGCG
>JAKRZM010001296.1:313234-337272 GCA_036379175.1 Heliconius cydno galanthus | reverse complement strand
AGTTATAGATCATTTCAATTTATCAAATCATTCAAATAAAACTAAACTAAGTATTGAATGTATTGTAATTTGTCTATATTGACAATATAAGAAATATCTTTCTGCTTATTATTTGGTGTCAGATGATATATTAAAAATGGCGATCTCAACAATCTGTGCCACAGAAAAATCTTAATTGATTAAAACAAAATTCCTTTTGCTCACCTATCTCTATCTCTCTCCCGATCTCTGTCCCTATCTCTATCTCTCTCCCTCTCTCTATCTAAGTCCCTGTCCCGTTCGCTACGGTTACGGTGTCGGTGTCGATACTCCCTTTCCTCATCAGACCACCGTGTGTTACTATCACTGTGTTCCGTATCCTTGTATCGAGTATATGGTTCCTAAAATCATGCATACATAAATTGAAATTTTAAACCAGGTAATACTATGGTGTTATGCAAGGTATAGTACTGAATAATTTAATGAATCTTGGTCGTCCTAAAGTTGGGTGTTCTGAACTTTGTGCATTGTGCACTCAGGAAGAAAATATTCAAAGGTAGGAAAAATGCTTAAAAAGAAGTTTGACCAGCCCTTTATGGCTAAATATATTTTTTTCTATTTATTAAATAAAAACGAGTTTAATATATAAAAAATATACGTAAGTCTCACATATTAAAGAAATTAGTAAAAATAAAACAAATTAACCTTTTCTGTTAATTTACTGTCTTCTAATCTCTTACTGAGGGATGGGTCCAATTTAGGAGCTCTTACATCCTCAATGACTCCAGGTAATTTTGGAATTGAAGCTGCTGCTTGTGGCTTTCTCTCCATCGTCTTATCTTCAAACATCTCTTGACATCTCTTTCCAAAAGAATCATGAAACACTTCAAGCACCTATATATGTATAATACTTTAGTAAAAAAAAGTTGCTTTAAGCTTTTACCCATAAAGTTTGGTTGTCAGAGGGGACCTATATGCTAAGACATTAAGTTTACAACTTCATTCTCAATTTTCGAAGGAAATTGTGTGTTCAGTGGCAACACTCAATGTTCTTGCACTTTGTTTATCAAAGCAAAGAAAGGAAATTAATTTAAATATAATCAACCTTCCAAGTGAAGATTGAATCCACAAGCATTACATTTACAATGTCCTCAATACTATAATATAAAGACTAATTACCAATGAAGTAGGTTACATTAATAAAGAAATGTTAAAATTATTTTTTATTACATTTTACATATAAAATATAATTTCCTGAAAAATTGTATTAAGTGTAATATAATGTATATAACTTACTAATACTTTCAGATGACACAAACATATTAGATATTAGAATACATCTACTTAGTGCAAATTAAGCCAAAATTGCTGCTAATACTTCATTTACTCTACTTTATTAATAATCATAACAATTTAATAGTAAATTAAAAAAAAGTCATTGAGGGCAGTTGTGGTGCAAGAGCACAAAGTGTGCTGCAAAAACAAATGGTTGTGGGTTCGATCCCCACTTGAGGAAAGGAAATAACTATTTAAATTTATATTTTCATTTCTTTGCTTTGGTGTCGAACCAAAGCTCGGCGTTGAGATCCGCCACTCAACAAGCAATGCCTCCTGAATTCGGCGAAAAGTGGGAAACAGGGTGTCTTATAACACAAGGTTTCCTGTGCCTACCCAGCCTTGTGCAAGATACAGTGTGAAGCTGATTTAATAGTAAATATTAAATATACATACCTGACCCATAACAGATTTGCCATTATATTTTTCAATACATATTTTTGAATATTTAACATCTTGAAATACTATTCGGGCAAATCCCAAGTGCCTATTTGTAACTGGATGGTAAAATATAGTTAGTTCTTCACAGGGACCCACTTTAGTCATCATTTCTGCTAAAAAGGCTTTATCTATATTATCATTTAAATTTCCAATAGTGATTTCCAGTTGGGGTGGCACGCCAACATAGTTTTTATCTATTTTGAATCTGGAAAATAAATAACAATTCAAATTTCCCGCCATCTGTCACCTGTCATATTTGAGTGTTGGCAGCGAAATTTTAATGGTATAATAAAAACAAAGGAGATTATAACCAAATATAAAAGAAACCTATACATTTCTTGATAACTTTTATGTATTATTACGATATTTTAATAAGTCAAATATGTTCACGTTAAGGTAAACAAGTATTTATTCTTAGAAAAGATACAAAAAAAGGAACAATTTGTAATCAATACTAGTGGTAATTAAAAAGAAAGTAGATTATTTTTAAACTGGATTTCTTGTTCAGCAATATGCCATTAATATCTCAGAATAAATTATTATAGAATATCATTTACAACATATATCAAAGTAACCTCAATGCTAATGAGAATTGCACTGTTATTGCAAAGTTGTACATGTAATCAATTCTTTTTATACCTGGGCACTGGTAAATCAGCAGGTTCCAGCTTATTCCATATCCTAGACAATTGAGATCTCGGATCCCTACATTGTACTGTTGGATATGTTTGGTCTCCAGGAACAACTCCATCATATCTGTATAATTTTGTTGCTCCTTTTACTAGGAATGGGTCTATCAGCAATTTATAGTTTTTAGGTGCTTTGTGTAGCACTGTGTTATGTACAGGGGTTTTGAGCTCCATTCCTCCATTCATTCTGAAAAATAAAAATACAAATAATGTTTTATTAAACATAACCTTAAAATTATTTAAAACAAGAAATTTTACAGAATGAATTTCAAATAATAAAAAACTACATTTAACCTGTATTTAATAATATGTGTTATTTATCTAAAAACAAACCTGAATGTTTTTTAAACAATATGTTAAAAAATAAAGATTTCTCCTTTTAAGAGAAATTGAAGTAAAAAATGTAACATCATGATATAAAATAAAAAATACGACTTTTATATATGAACAATTATTTTGTAATAATGAAATTTATAGAGCTAACACAATGATATCGAATTATAAAATATTTTTTTACAGCAAGCACTCTCCATGGTGACGGCTACTCGACTATGATGAAAAGTAACAGATATCAAACGTATAATTCATTATTGGTTATGAAAGTATATAGACCTTATATTTTTAGCTGAAAAGATGAAAAATGAAGGAAATATTATTTTTAAAGTAATGTACATCAAAATAAACAATTAATAGGATACTGATTTGACTATATAGATAATATGTACCATAAAGCATATTTTTACTTTTATTATAGCTTGCATAATGTTGTATAGTATAAAAATAACACTTATTTTATTATAAAGCTATACATACACTGGTTATTTTAAAAAAATACTGAAAATCATATATTGTGAAGAAATATATTACCAAGTACACAATAAATTTATAAATTTGAATGTTTCACAATTCTCAATAAATTGATTCTATATTGTACTTACATAATAATAAAATTTACAATGATTATTAATTATTGTAACTGGTAGCACACTTAGATAAGATATTGGATTTTGGTTGTTGCATCATCGATTTAGGTACAAATTATTTTTATAAAATCTTATATTTAAATAATAATTTTACGCAAATTTCACCTATGTTATTCAGTTTCAACAGTTTAACAGATTGAACATCGTTGTGTTTGTTATAATTGCAGAAATAATGTCTGGAAAAGTGATCCCTGTGGTCAGGGCTGAGGAAGAGGAGGAAGAACTCGTTGATCCCCAGACACAATTACGAGTAAGCCATAAATTTACTATTTTAATTTGCTTTCCTATTTCATTTATATTATTTCGCGATTCTCAAACATGTTAAGCTTTTTTTCATTTATAATTCTAACCTTTAATTATTTAATGATGTTTTTTTAAAATAATAGCACCGATCGATTATATTCATTATATTTTTAAAACATTGTTAATAGTAGTATGACATTTATTTGTATTGTATATTTAATTACTGATTAAGAAACCCGCTGTATCCAAAGAAAATACCACTATTAATAATAGTCCTTTTTAAATATTTTTATTTAATTGATTATAACTTTTATTATTTTTACTTATAATTTACTTATAACTTTAATTATAACTTATCTTATTTATTGTCATTATAAGCCCGTCTTCTTTCCCTTGTCTTGTTTTTATCTGGCCTGTCCTGTCTTTTGCTGTACATTAGCCTAATAGCACACATATAATCTTGATTATGTGTGTGCTATATATCATCAGTCAATCTAGCCCAAGATTGTCCTTTACTATATTCCTCTTTGCTGTGGTGTGGTCTTCAATGCAGAATGAGTTTACCTCAACAATTATTAGTTTGAATCAGAAGATTATGTTTTAATTTTAGTTCTTGTTGGATGAAACTTTTCAATTCAATTCTTCAGAAGTGTTCCAAGTATAGCCTTCTTTATAACTTCTTGAACTATCAACTGGTGGTCTATTCATACCGTCAGTGTCTAATTTCCATCTCTATATATCATAATTGTAGGGCACACTTTTTTAATACCTATTATCATCTATGATATATGGATGATTATATTTTAATAATATTATTACTTATACATTGATTAAAAAAAATTCTTACTTGCATATTAAATGTTTTTTAATTATAGGAACAATGCAGCCAGAAACAAGACGCCCAGAATCTGTGGTCTAAATTTCAAGAGTGCAATGACCGAGTGAACTCCAGATCCAACACAGCGGAAACTTGTGAAGAGGAGCTGAGGGACTACTTGCATGTCCTTGATCATTGTGTTACTAAAGATCTTTTTAAAAGTCTTAAGTAGATTTATTGTTTAGCAATATTATACCCGCCTTCATTAAACACAAAGAACCCAATTGTTTGAATGCATATTTTGTTTGGGGGCAAGTAGGTTGTTAGTAAATTATTTTACCTTAAAAACAGAGAAGATGAGTGCTGGCATTGTTGTAAATAAATAATCACTTTATTGTTTACTTCTTGTTTTCTTGTCTTTTCCATTTACAATATAAAGAAATATGCTTTTAATAATATTCATATTAAAAGCATGGTGTTATTTTGACAAGACAATTAAGACTTTTGCGATTTTGGAAACCACCCTGGTTTCCTGAAAAAATAAACCTAAATTCTTACTTCTCAATTAAAATATGAAGAAAATTAATTAGTAAGGAAAAAAATAAAAAGACAATATGTTTATAAACAGAAATTATATTTTTATATCAAATTCTAAAATAAACACAAATATAATTTATCGTTTTATGATACTATACAGCAATTTGGTGCATAAACTCAATTCAAAATGGCACTTAAAATTTAATTGTGGCCTAAAAAAATATATTATTTCATCAAGTATTTTTGGAATGATAATAAATAAATGCAATTTGGAATATGTCCAATTAATGGTAAATATAAAAAATATAATAATTTATGTAGCCAATTACATTTATCAAAAATAAACAAAATTAGATATTTATAATAACAAACATGTAATAATATTTTAAAAGTTAATAAGTAACATACTTAAAGCTATATAATATGTCAAAAGAATTAAAAGCACTCTGTGGCTTTGGCATAGTACAGTATATCCTTCTATAAGAAAGAAGTAAGTAATCGTGAATCAAGACTTAACTTATAAAAGTGAAAATAATATTTAAAATACACTTGCATGGTTTTTCTTACAAAAGTACTACAAGCAGTACTATCTTACTTTACCATGGACAATCATGTTAAGCCTAAGCCGTATCAAAGTTTCATTTTTTTTTGTAAACACATTATGTGATAACAGAGTTATCATGTTACAAAATGCTATCAATACACTTCAGTTATTATTTAAAACAGAGGTTGGCATCGTTTTAAATATAAAAAGTGAAATACTTGATTTAAAAATCATGGCGGACGCCAACTATTTATTGACCTAATAAATATTTATAAAATGCGTATGTACAGTAGATTCTAGGAATTTAAAAATTTACGTTTTGTATTTCTTGTCTAAATTGACAATAGTTTAATGCAGCAGTGGCGCTCGCGGACGCCGCGTTGTCGACCTCTGATTTAAAGTGTTAAAACATTTATAAAACAAAAAGCCACGGCGGAGGTTTATTCTTGTTTAATTCAAATTCTATTATTATTATAAATAGTTTCTTAGCTACACGCTCTGTTCCTCATATTGCAAGACACAGAGCATACAGAGGGAACATAGTGTTACCACTCACTTCTCCACTTTCTGCTGAATTTTTGAGTCATTGCGCTGAACGGAAAAACCACCGTCGCGTTTACATTCGGACGCTGGATGTGAACGCTGCGCAACGACGGCGTCTATTATTTATGTTAACTAATAATTATTTCGCATTTTTATTTGTTGTATGATGCTTTAATTCAAAATTTTAAAAACTCAAGAATTTTACTCCGTTTCAGTAATAAAATCTTATCACACTTTTACTTGTTTCTACAGGTTGCTAACTAACTGGCGCCGACTTGTAAGACATTGAAACATATTTCACATACACGTTGAGGTTTATTCATTCCGAATTTGAGAATAGGGATGTCTTGGCTGGAACATTTATTACACAACATTCTTCCACAGTGACGGCTGAAAAGAAAAACAATTTTTCATATAATTTGATACTATAACATAAAAATATTTCAACATAGAACTACAGTTCGTTTTTAAATTAAATTATAAATTATTGAGTAATAATACTTTAAAAAAGAAGAATAGTTAAATGATAAATATTTTTTGTTTAGTAATTCTATATTTCTATATAAACTATTACGTAAGTAGTAGTCACACTTATATTAATAATACATACCAATGGTGTTTCCGCATAGTGAGTGTAAACTTGGTGCCACACTCCTGGCACAGGTCGCTCTCGGCCCACGGAGCCTCCGCTGGCAGTGCGTCCAGTAAGCGGTGTAACAGCTGCTTCGTCGCCACCTAATATTATTGTATAACATATATAATATTTATATATGTTTTTTTTTGTTTATACAATATTTATATGGAATCACGAATGACATTCCATTTTATACATTAAATTTTTAATTTACATAGACATTGTGCGCTGACTAGTGGAACTACAATGATTTGTCGTACCTGGCTGGACATATGGATGAAATAATTCCATTCAAAATATTACTCCGTCAGAGGATAGCACCCACTACCCTTGCAGGTACGGTCAGAAAGTTTGCAACAACGTGATGACGGACTCGTGTTTCCTATTTTACCGCACCAGGATAATTTACATAGGTTACAATAAGCCTTTGTAATGTTGTGATTTTTATATTTTTAACCCCAGGTGCAAAAAGAAAAGTGTTGTCCGTTTGAAGCATGAAACTGGCTCCCAAACGGATGAATCAATTTTGATAATGTTTTTTATGTTTGAAAGGTGCTTAAAATATTGTAAGAAGTGAAAATCAGTTAAATATTTCTAAATACCTGGTAGTTGAATATAGATATGCCGTCCTTGTTCTCGTGCGCGAGGCAAGCGCCGGCGCGCACCAGCACGCGGCACAACGCTCCTTGACCATTCATGTACGCAAGTAGTAATGCCGTGTTACCCTTTAAACATATATATTTTTACTTTAAACTGTATCCCGAATATTGCAGGGTAGGCAAAGAGAATCTAGCGTTCTTTTTTTAAATAAGTAGTATATAAATAAAATTAAACAACTGCTTTAATTTAAACTTGGTACCTGTAAATCAGTCCTATTGATGGGATAATCTGGCATGAACTCTAGGAAAATTTCACATATAGTAGCAGCATTATCTTTCTTGCACCAGCACAGTTCGTGCAGCGGATTACGACCTAGATAGGAAAAATGTGTATAAAATGTGTATATAATTATAATGTAATAAATCATATCTTTAAAATTTTGTTGGAAAAAGAAATATTTTTTCCAAATCAAATGACACAATGGATATAAATTTCATAAAAAAATAAATTAAAAATTATAATATTAAAAATGTGTTATGAAATTTAAATATGAGGTGCCTCATGCCTGGTAGCGGCGCGCAGTTAATCTTGTTAACAGATGCGCTGCTATTACTAATATGAACAATCGTGGCGTTGAGCACTTGACATTTTATTTATAAGACCCTATGACGTCATATCATGGCAGCTATTATAACGCGTATTTAAAAACAACATTACCTAAACACACTTCTCTTATCCCCCATTACCTTTAAGATTGCTAGCAGCAGCATCAATATCTGTGTCGGCGAGAAGGGTGCGCGCGGCGGCCGTGTGCCCCTCGCGCGCCGCCACATGCAGCGCGTTGTCGCCGGCTGCGTCCACCGCGCCGCACTCCGCGCCGCCACCCGCCAGCGCGCTCACGATACCCGCTTGCCCCGTGCTAGAGGCCACGTGGAGGGCTGTTCGTCTGTTGACGAATATACATAGTGTTTTTGTCATCACCACTTTAAATAAAACCAGTTTTACTTACTATTTAAAAGCCTAATACGACCATATGGTCAATTTAAAAAAAAAAAACTATTTGTATTGTTGTATCTATTGATACATTAGTTAAAAATAATTGGTCTCATTACTTCACACATAGCTAAAGAAAATGTGAAACTGAAATAAATATATTTTTAATTTTTTTATTATTATAATAAGTCAATTCCTTCGTCTAAATACATATTGCACAAGTTGTACAATTTAACGTCAAAACAAACAAAAGACATGTTTGACGACTAGTCAAACGGAAAGTACGTAACTGTCGTACGTCGACAGGTGCATTGTCCGCCCTTAAGAAACTAAAACAATAACAAAAAACAATCCCCATACTTATGCGCATCCCTGTCATTGGGTCGCGCGCCCGCCAGCAGCAAACTCCGCAGCAGCACCTCGTTGCCGGCAGCGGCCGCGAGGTGCAATGGCGGCGCCAGCGACGCGTCCTGCACGCGCGAGTTCACGTCCACCTCTACTGACAGCAGGAACATGACGCTCTCCATGTCGCACGTCTGGATCGCCACGTGTAGGAAGTTGCGGCCTTTCTTGTCCACCTAGCGGAATTATACATTCGTATTTTTTTTTTAAGTTGTACACCTTCGGCATAGCAGAATAAACGAGGAAAGCTCTTGAAACAAATTTATCTACTTTATGTCAAAATTCGGGACAGTTCATTCGAGTCGCGAAATTCAACGCCGAATAATAATTTATAGCCATGCGTGATCGAACCTACAACCATTGCTTTAACAATCAGACACAGCCCCCCTGCGCTATAATGGACTACATGTTTTTTATACTACTAAATAAAAATGATGCAATAATCGCCATCGCATTTTAGGCACATCTTCATACCTATACTAATTATGTGAAATTAAAATGTTAGAACCGCCGCGCTGTTACAAGGTCAGAAATGTAATTCCAATAATTTTAACTTTTATTTAGCTGCACTATTACCCAATCACATTATAGTCAAGGTTTAAAACATTATATATGCGTAAGTGTATTAATGATATAAAAATATTATATTCTCACGGAAAACTAAAAACATAATTTAAAAATTATTAAACATGTACATTTAAAACAAACAACTATTCAACATCTTAATATTAAATGCAACCGTGGCGCATAGGGCAAAAGCTTGTCGCTGTAATGTGGGTTCGATTCCAACTCAGGGAAATGAATTATTTAATATTTTCATTTTCTCCGTCCGTTTAAACGTAACTTCACTCCATCTACCCTTCTATATTATGAGGAATAGGAGGATGGGATAAAAAAAATAAACACTAGCGACCCAATTCAAAGACAATAGCTATACATTGAAAACTTTTGTCAGTTCGACAAAACTGTCAATGCATTCCCATTTTATTATAACAATATAGTTGATTAAAATGGAAAGCTCACCAAAATATAATAATGAAACTAGCTTTTGAATTGGTTAAGCAATTTCTGAAACTAAACAGCACAAGCACACAGACAAACATTTTTTTTAAATAATTGTTTTTGGTTCTGTTACATTTATAAAACCTCCCAATAAGAGCTTTTCTAATATATCTTTCACGTACAAACAAAGATCGTTAACATTTTTATTATTTGTATTACCATACCTGTTCAGCAGCCGAGGGATTTTTCTCCAATATGGCCTGAGCAGCCTTATTGTTTCTTGCTGTGAGGGCGGCCGCGAAGGGAGTCACTCCCTTATTGTCCCTAGCGGAGAGATCAATGCCCGGCTGGGAGAGCAGCAGAGAGATGATACCCGCGTGTTGGTTCTCTATTGCTATGTGAAGCGGTGTCTTGCCTTCTGCGTCTTTTGAATTTATGTTGGCACCGTGTTCTAGTAGCGTCTGGTTTGTTAAGGGCACAAAAAAACATAATAAATACAATAATGTAACAAATAGTATCTTAACACAGAATATTATTGATATACTTTTGACAGAGGATATCTCTATCTCTGGATCAGGAGTATAGAGATGTGTTGGCTTTCCATTGGTGTGTGAAGTGGTGTCTTTCCTTTTTCGTCTTGGGTGATTGATATTCGCACGGTGTTCAAGTATATCTAGTTTTAACATTTTTAAAGTGTTATTCCACACTTACGAAAGTAAAATACTTATTAAGAAAACAAAGGGCGTCCACGACTCGTCGACCGTACTGTAGTTTTGGTCTCTTCCGAAGATTACATATTGAATTATGGATGCTAAATTGCTAGTGCTGGGATGTTGCTTACAAAGCTGACGGTCACGCTGACGATCGCGGGACAGCTTTTAAGAAGCTATACTGTTATATTTCGCGAGCAACCTTAATGTATCTTGCTTGTTGCTACCCGTCGTGGCGCAGAGCATAAGGCTAGGATCCCTTTGCTAACCCTGCTTTACGCGAGATACAACGTAAAGCTGTATTAATATATTCTTTACCTGTATAACTTCAGTGAGACCCCAAGTGCAGCACAGGTGTAATGGCGCCTGGCGATCAGCGGCTATTTCCCCACCTTCACCATTGGGTCCAGTTTTTCTAGGACTTTCCACATCACAGCCAGAACGAATAAGGAACGTCGCTAGTGNCTCTTGGAGCTTATCCGCTACGTCACGGACCCCAAGACTACCTCGAATGAATGTGTTGCGTATGCGGTCAGACCGCGTTACGCCGCACATCCACCTCAGCATCTTCATTACTAAAGACAATAGCTATACATTGAAAACTTTAGTCAGTTCGACAAAACTGCCAATGTATTCCCATTTTATTCAACAATATAGTTGAAAAAAAAGGAAAGCTCACCAAAATACAATTATGAAACTAGCTTTTGAATTGGTTAAGCCATTTCTGAGACTAACCAGCACAAGCACACAGACAATTATTTTTTTTTAAATAATTGTTTTTGATGCTATTACATTTATAAAAGCTCCCAATAACAGCCTTTCTGATATATCTTTCACGTGCAGACATCAGTAACATTTTTATTATTTGTATAACCATACCTGTTCAGCAGCGGAGGGATTCTTCTCCAATATGGCCTGAGCAGCCTTATTGTTTCTTGCTGTGAGGGCGGCCGCGAAGGGAGTCACTCCCTTATTGTCCCTAGCGGAGAGATCAATGCCCGGCTGGGAGAGCAGCAGAGAGATGATACCCGCGTGTTGGTTCTCTATTGCTATGTGAAGTGGTGTCTTGCCTTCTGCGTCTTTTGAATTTATGTTGGCACCGTGTTCTAGTAACGTCTGGTTTGTTAAGGGGACAAAAAAAAAACATAATAAATACAATAATGCAACAAATAATATCTTAACACAGAATATTATTGGTATGTTTGACAGAGGACATCTCTATCTCTGGATCAGGAGTAAAGAGATGTGTTGGCTCTCCATTGGTATGTGAAGTTGTGTCTTTCCTTTTTCGTCTTTGGTGATTGATGTTCGCACGGTGTTCAAGTATATCAAGTTTTAACATTTTTAAAGTGTTATTCCACATTTACGAAAGGAAAATATTTATTAAGAAAACAAGGGGCGTCCACGACTCGTCGACCGTACTGAAGTTTTGGTCTCTTCCGAAGATTACATATTGAATTGTGGATGCTAAATTGCTAGTGCTGGGATGTTGCTTACAAAGCTGACGGAACAATACAATATAAATATAAACAATTCTTCGAGTTGGGATTGTACAACGATCGCGTGACAGCTTTTAAGAAGCTATACCGTTATATTTTGCGCGCTACCGTAATGTATGTTGCTAGCCGTCGTGGCTCAGGACATAAGGCGGAAAGGGAAAACGTAGTGTCTTACCACTAGGATCCCTTTGGTAACCCTGTTTTACGCGAGATACAAGGTAAAACTGTATTATTATATTCTTTACCTGTATAACTTCAGTGAGACCCCAAGTGCAGCACAGGTGTAATGGCGCCTGACGATCAGAGGCTATTTCCCCACCTTCACCATTGGGTCCGGTTTTTCTAGGACTTTCCACATCACAGCCAGAACGAATAAGGAACGTCGCTAATGATTCTTTGTTCTCATCTATTGCCCTATGAATTAAAAATATATTTATTTTAGTAATTATAATACGGTATAAATATATTATTTTCAAATATTTATATTTATTTGAGTCATACTTGTGTAATAAAGTTTGTAAGCAACCATCAGGACCGGGTCCCCAACAGTCTGCATCTGCTCCATTACGTACTAAGATCTATAGAAAGATAATGATGTTATAATTTTTATTTTTATAAATATGAGAATGAATTAAATATGAAACAATAGTGAAACTAAATAAATTAACATGAACGAATGTATTTCTGGATATTTTTCAGAATTCTTACATGAATTGTATTAAAAAGAAAACGACGTTATTATTCATTTTTAGAAATAAATATCTTGTGTCATGTCAAATTGTTCCAATACAAGGAGAGTGGGATAGGGTCTTACTGTAAATGCCATGGCAGTGTGATCAAGCCTTTCTTCGGGTATATGATAAAAATAGTTTTATTTCCTCGCTCTTGTATAACAAAGTGCAGTGTTGAGTTCCGCCACACAACATTCCAAGTCTTACCTAACCTAAACTGCTAAAAAAGCGTTAAACAGAAAAGACTAAAAACCAACTAACACTAGCAACTTCCTCCTGTCCAGAATCTAGGGCGGCCCATAATGGCGGTACCCCGTTAGCGTCTAAACGACTCATGTCAACGCCGCGCACGCACAACGCCTCTACCACGAGGCCGAGGCGGCAGTGGATTGATAGCTGGAGGGGCGTTTCACCTGCATCTGTCCTGTTGTTAATTATTAGTAAGAATTTAAACAGGTTAATGTAAATATTTTATGGGCCAACGGTTTGTTGTTTTTTTATTAGGTGGTCTAATATGCTATTTCATAATATAAGCGATTGTACAGTAAAATTCAGTGTAATTTTGACATTGAAGGAAACACATGTATTATTCCTTCTTTATAAAACTGTAGAGATTTTCGTTTCTTCAATAATGCGGGGTAACTCGGGAGAATAGAGCGCCAAACGATCTGTACATATCCCTTTTACCTCGTCCACTTTAATCAACCCTGCCTCTCTTATCATTCACTCTCCCTTAAGGCCTTTTATATATCTCCTATGAAAATGTTATTATTAATAATAAATAGTATATACTTACAAAGCATTCATATCTGCGCCATGATCAAGTAAAAATATCGAAGTTCTAGAATCTTCTTCTACTATAGCTTGATGCAATAAAGTAAAGCCTTTTCCGTTGCGAATGTTAGGATCCGCGCCGCCTTCTATCAATGGGGCGACCAGATGTTTGTGACCTACAAAATAGAATTTTCTTTTAATATAACAATGTGGTAAACATATTAAGTATTAATTAAGAAATAATAATGAGTTTTTCTTTACCTTCTGTTAATGCTAGACTGACTGGAGTATCACCTTCAGAATTTTTCAAATTCAGATTAGGCACTAGACTCACGTTAGACCGGTCTGTCGCGGGAAGGTCGCCTTTCTCCACAAGTCTCTTGTGATCTATTATAGCTGTTACGGAACCTTCGTGATTGTTGAGAACCGCTAGGTGAAGAGGTGTTTGTCTGGAAGTAATATATATTTTTTTTAGCTTCAGGCTTGATATCTAACATGTTGAGTGACGAAATTCTACGACGCGTTTTACCTTGACCATGAACTAAGATATTAAAGTATTATTTAGTCATTTCCTCGGGTGAATATAGAACCATAAACCTGTTGCGTGTACAGTCACACCCTTGTGCCCCTGCCCCACGACGCCTTCAATATATAGACTTAAAATGTATATATGTGTATGTCTGTCTACATGTTTATAGAAATACTTAAGACAGCATTTGTGTTTATTCAACACAATTTACTATGTATGCACTTAACATATTTGTGAGAAATAATAAACTAACCTATAGAACTATAGATACGTGAAATAATATAAAATGGATAAGTTATTACGTAATAAAGTTCACAAGTTATTTCCCCACAATAAGTAGAAAATGTTTAGAGTATAACATACGATTTGTTAAGCCTACTTTTAAGAAATTTTTAATATGTAAAATATTATTAGCTGTCACTGTAAAGCAGTGCTTCTTAAACTTTTGCCATTCACGACCCCATTTATGATTACGAGTTTCTTAACGACCCCTCATACAAATATAAAAGAAAAAAAAATAATATTTTTTGATAATTTATATATTAGGTAACAATATACATATACATATTTAAATATATAGTTTTAGAATTCGTTTTGAAACATACAAAAATCCGCCAACTCTAGTGATGTTATAAAATGGTATCTATAAATATTTGACATTAAAATCTCTCGCGACCCCAGAATTTTGCTACGCGACCCCTTTTGGGGTCGCGACCCATAGTTTAAGAAACCCTGCTGTAAAGAGAATTTAATATTGCAAAACGAGAAGAGAGCGTTAAAACTTATTTATAACAATCCTTATTGTCTATTTAAACTTTTTGTTACTTCTTTTTTTAAATATAATTTTTCTATTTCCACTTAGGGAAAAGAAATATTTAATATTTTATTTTTCTCTGTTAACGGTGCAAATCGTGGCGTTTGGAAAGTGGGGAACGGAAATGGTCTTAATGGCAACGGAGTGTCTTAACACTACTGTCTCGTGTGCGAGATACCTAAAGGTTACTTTAGTATATTTTAAAGGTTAGTAGCTAGTAATTTATAATTAGAACATGTGTGCTGAACTATTATATGTTGCATCACCTGTGTGTACACGTATATGTACAAGATATTTTATAATTGTTTTAATTGAATACAGAATCTTGGAAATTATTGAAATATGTTGTGATTGTAGGTATAGATATTACACAATCGGATTAAAAAAAAAATTACCTACTTCGACTTCAAAAAAGTAAACAAAAAACTGGAAAAGTGCTTATAATCTTTAGACGACTAACCATACTTTCTTATATCATGGCCTAGAACGGTCTCGATAAGGTCACCTTTCAAAAAAAAAATCCGTCCATCCGTTTGAGAGTTACAGTGCCACAGACAGTCGTACAGATATACCTACACATTGTTTCACAATTATTATATAATATTTAAGTATCTGTCGGATTTATCTTTACAGTCAAAATAAATATTTAAAAATCGTTAATACACAAAAAGTATTTATTCGGTGTTTGCTTACAATATTTCATATTTAAATGGCATAACTTTTCACGTCTTAACTTTCTATATTACAATAGGATCTTTTGTGGGTTGTCACTTTTTACCTTCATTAATAATTGTTTTAAAATGTATAGAAAAGAAACCATACGTAACTATAAGCAAAAAAGGATCGTTGCGTCAGTCTATCCGTCTATTGCGTTATTTTCTTTAACTACTGAGGAACGATCGTAAAATAGACTAATGTCTAAAAAATTCCAAATATGAAAATAAATATTTTCTTACATAGAAGTTTTCGTTAATTACGTTTAATGTTTACTCATTATTTATCATTTTTGTTATTAATAATGAACTTACCTACGTATAATTATGTATGTATATAGTAACATTATTAGAAGTTGCATAATAAGGCGCAGAACTAAGACCGGTTTAGATTTAAAATTTTAAGCCTCTCATCTTTTCACATTAGATAATAATTTATGAACGATTTGTAAATATTTTGAATATATATGGTAAAATTTGTAATAAAATATTGATTCTTTAAGAAATAAAGAAGTCTCTTTACGTTTTACATGAAAAAAAATCGGTATCCCGTATATATATAAGTAGAACATCAGTAGCCTCATTGAGACACTAAGCTCCTTACTTTCCTCCGAATTTTCGAGATATTAAATCGAGTGGCGGAACTTAACGCCGCGCGCCAAAGACCACATAATATCTATACAGTAATACATATTACCTATACACAGTATCCTCGTGTTCTCCGTACGCAGTTTGCAAGTTTGGTCTCGCGCCGTGCTCGAGCAGCGCCGCCGTGAGACGCGTGAGGCCGTTAGCGCACGCCGCGTGGAGGGCGGACAGGCCCGCTTCGTTACTGTGGTTCAGGTCCCCGTTCAGGTGTGATGTGAGGAATACTGCTGAATCCTTTGAGAAGAAACTATTTAGTATACCATGATGAGGAAGTAAGGTGACAGGGTGAGAGTCATCTCTCTACTCAACCAAATTATATATTTTTTAATAAATAAATTAAAAAAAGTCAGTCGAAAATGGGGAAAAAAGTGCCTTAACTTTAGGTTCCCTCTGCCTCCCCTGCTATGTGAGTGCATGAATTTGATTTAATCGTCATGTCGTTTTATCCTTATAAATAATTTTATCCTTATATATTTATATTTCAATTATCAATCTATAATTAAAGACAAATTTACCTCAAACCAGCCTTGAGCTAAAATGTGCAGTAGACTATCCCCAGAACCAGAGTACAAAGGATTTGGTTGACACCCTTTCTCCAGTAACTTCGCTGCAAAATCTCTCTCTACTATATTCTCTGACTTTCCTTCAACAGGATCTTCAGAGAATGCATTTTTATTAGTCACAGGAGTATCAAATGGGTTGGAGCCGTTCATAACTAACGTTTCGCTCGAGGATATGGAGGCTCGTCTATCGTCTACGAGGGCGTAGTACAGAGGAGGATGTTCGTCTGATATAGTTCTTAAGTTCGTATCTAAGGAAGGTTGCTTTAATAGGAGGTCAAATATTCTTTGGTTTCTAGCAATTACTGCTTGATGGAGTGGAGTGCTGAAATAAAATTTACGTAATAAAGTAATGTTACTTATTTAGCAACACAGAAGGATGACTAAAATATTTTATTTATTTTATTCATGACTAAGCTTTTTAGCCTCACCCACATGAAGTAGCGTCGGCATACAATTTTATATGCGTTTTGTGACAATTCTTCTTGTATGACTAAATAGGGAGTAATATATAAAAATCATTTAAATCCAGGCCGCCAACAGGTTGTGGGTTTGATTCCCACTCGGGGAAATGAAATATTTAATATTTGTAGTTCCTCGCTCTGTTAACGAGGTAAATAGCGGCGTTGAATTCCGGCAATCGACACGCAACTCATCCAGAATTCAACGGAAAATGGAAAACGGAAGTATCTCAATAGGGACTGTGTGTAACACGTAAGTTCCCTCTGCCTACCCTGTGATACAGGCTCAGGCTGTAATAATAAAAAAAAATAACACAATTTTTCGCTAAAACAAAACAAATCATCGTGTTTACAGTCATAATGCCCAACGTAAAGTAATTTACATATTTAAATTATTACAATAACTTGCGTCCGCATCTAAAACGATAAGTTAAAAAATTACGAAATATTACCATGTTTTTTCTTTTTAATTTTATTTTTATCTTATAATTTATCAGTTTTCACAAAAATATTTTATAACGTAAAATCTTCGTGTTCTCTCCTTTAAAATACTTTTAAATATATTTTATGTATTTTTATTATGACTCACTCACTTAATCACCAATATTTAACCACATTTATATTTTTTGCCGCCATGTTGTTAATTGCAATATAAAAATTAATAGTCTTTATTTATATTTTATATATAATTTTTTTTTTAATGAACCATTAGCTTGTGTATTTTAAATAAATATAATTTATAATTCTCTCAGTTTCACAATAAATTTAGTCTTCCAAATATCATTAGTTTAACAGTTTTCTATATAATTATCATATTAATGGACTTGCTGAGCTTCACGGTGTATCCCGCATATAGCAGGGTAGGAAAAGTGGAACCTAGTGTTAAAACACTCCGTTTCCCACCTTCCACCCAATTTTCGATTCTGTTGGGCTTTGTCTTGTTACCAGGGCGAGAAAATAATTTAATCGCTCGAGTGGGAATCGAAGCCACAACCGTCGCTAGGCCAAGACGGCCTCAATCCTAGATGATAGGATAAATACAAAATTATTATAATTCAAAGAATTATCATTCTATTACTTACTATCCTTTCCTGTTTTGCCGGTTTATGTCAGCTTTTTTATTGACGGCACTTTCTGCTATTTCAACCATCTGCTCCATGGTCTCTGGATCGCAGGAACTTGACGTGAGTGCTGCTATCAAATGTAGCACTGTGTCACCTTCTTCCCTAAGTTATAATATTAATGATTAAAATATATAATATTTTGGAAATAAAAAAAAAATAATCATATTTATTTACATAATAAATTATAATACAAGAATAAATACAGAGTTATAAATCATTATTAAAAATGTAAATGTAAATCATTATTAATTTAGAATAAACATTATATTTTATATTTCATTCATATCAAACTTTCACAATATTTTTTGAAAATGAAAATTACACTTATCGTGAACCTCTAGTTATAAAATTTGAGAACGTACAATACAAATAAGTGAAAAAAATCCAAAATTTTAAATTTTATAGCTATATTTTCCTGCATGTAAAATATTAATAAACCGATTAAATTAAACTGAGTCATCTACATGGTACACATCATCCTGTTCCAATAACCTCTGTTCTAATAATAGATAATAATTCAATGAATTGAAATTAATAATAATATAAGCAAAATATCTAAGAAACCCAAAATTTACCTACGAAGCTTCGTCTTACTTTGTCATATATATATAAAAAAAAACGTTTTCGAAACATTACAAAACCGGTCCGATGAATCCTTGTAAGTGAAGCTATCATTAGATACGTGGGCGAGGAATTTGGTTACATACAAGTTTTTTTTTTGTCTTCAGTACATATTAAATAAGGTAAATTTAATTAATCAAGCGATAAGCAATAATATTTTTTGTTATATAAAAAATATTAAAATAAATATAACTTAGTTTAAATATATAAATAATATATTAAAGAAACTGATAGTTATAAAACTTGCGGAAACCCTATTAATACTATTATTATTGTACGTCAAAGTATAGCGGAAAAGAATTACTAAAGTATAGCATTTACACTTCATTTCTCGCGGGTATAATAAGTACAATCTCTGTTACTTGCAAGAAATTCTACGAATTTATTTTAAATAAATGATTGTTTAATTAAATAAATGAACTCTACATCAAAAAATCATCAGTCAGCTTAGCTGATCGAATCCGCAATGATGAGATACACAGAATGGCAGGTACTAGCGAGGATGTCACGGTGAGAATGAAGAAGAACGTGCTCAGCTGGTTTGGACACGTCGAACGAATGAGTGATGAAAGAATGGCAAAAAAGATTTATGACGTAAAAGTGGGTGGTAAGAGAGGTAGGAGGGAACCTCGGTTGACCTTCGAAAACACAGTATAAAAGATACTGGAGGAAGGTCACGTAAAAAGCATGAGGACCCCCCGAAGTGCATGTATGAAAAGGTTGATGACAGTGGACGAGGGGAAAGAGGTATGTAGAGACCGAAGCGTTTGGCGCCCCGTTGTCTCTGACTACCCCTCTAGGGATAAAGCGTGAAATTAAGTTAAGTTAAGCTCCATCAAAAAATAATCTAATCCCAATTGAATAAACCTAACTTAATACTTAAATAACCATCATATCACGAACAACGAAAACATACACAACTTACTTAGTAGTAAGACTAGGATCGGCTCCATTATCAACCAAGAATTTAGCGGAGAAGGCATCCCTGGCATCCACTGCTCTATGCAATAAAGTTCTTCCCCGAGGACCTCGCGCGTCCGGATCGGCACAGTGCTGCAGCAGGGTTGTAGCAATTGACGAGCTTCTCCCCCGAAGCGCCAACTCTAAAGGTAATTCCCCTCGTGACGACATCGCATTGACTATATCTGTTAACTGTAATAAAAAAACATACTCGATATGCATTAGAAGTTACATAAACAAATTAAGCAATGAATTAATTATACAATAAATTATAATAGTTTCGTAACAATTTTCTGCCTATGCAATGGATTATGAGTTAATATTCCGAACGCAATATTTTTACATAATTTTTTTATGAGATATTGTTGTTTTGTAGCATTTAAATAGCTACTTTAGGTTTTAAATATGCCTTTTGTTACTTAATAACATAATTAAGTAGCTTAATTTAATTAAAATGAAATAAATAAATTATTATAATGAATTCTGTTTGTTGTTTAAATTTAATATGTATTTGGTCCATTAAGTACCTTTTACATTTTTATTATTAAAAAAAATCTTTATGTATTGTGAGTTATTTTATTATTGTTATTTTTATATTTCCATTTTTCGGTCCCGGTTCCACTACTCAACACGCGATGCTTTCAAAATTCAGCGGAAAGAAGGGAACGGAGTGTTTTAACACTAGGTTCGGTAAATTGTTATAAATAATCTTTTTATTGAATTGACTGAAATATTACTTTTCAGATATACATATCGCTTTCAAAATAACATTATTATTCGAAAATGAAATTGCCTTTACACTACGCATGACAGTAAATTAACAATTATAAGCGGGCGAAGCCGCGATCACAAATAGACACTCGTTTAGATAGACGTTTGCAAAATAACAGAGCAAATCACTAAATTTGACACGTAGCACTTTAAACATACGTACTTAATAAAATTTTGAAAATATCTCACGTCACGCTCGCCCAAGCATTAAGTAATCACCGCGGAAACAATGACGCCGAGCCGGTGAGGTAACGGAAGCGCGACGTTTTACCATTGCCTATGCGTATGCAACTATAATTAGTTGGATGCGCGTCACAAGGCGCGAGCAGAATCGGATAAATGATATATGTATGTAGTGTATGTAGTGTGCACCACCTCCTTAACAATGCAAGGCGTCGCGACGTTCACAGCAAATGTGATGAATGACAATTGTTTAACTTTCACGATTATATAATTAATTTGTTTCAAAATCTCGTACTAAATACTGTTGTGTTATTATTTTTATTCCAGCTTCACGCTGTATCCCGCAAACAGCAGGATAGGCAGAGGGAACCATAGTGTTAAGAGACTCCGCTCCCCACTTTCTGCCGAATTCTGGAGGCATTGTTTATTGAGTGGCTGAGCTCAACGCCGTGCTTTGCCTCGACCAGATCACCAGACCAGAGTGAAGAAATGGAAATATAAACGTAAATAAATAGTACACTTCCTCGAGTGAAGATCGAACCCTCAATTTTTTGCTATACTCACACAGGCTTAATATTAGCTATACAACAAAAAAAACATTAAAATCCGTTGTAGCTCTAAAGATTTGAATCAAAACCATGAGTTCACTTTCTACTGCAATTTTTTTAATTAACCAAAATTATAAAGTCTTTGTAAAATTATTTTTCACTTTTTAGTTCGTTGTTAGAAGTCGATTAATTTATTGTGCGTCGATTTGCATTTAATATTTATTTCAGCTTGATACCTCCATGCGATCTCGAAATAAGTGGTCTTGATAGACGGACAGACAGACTGTAGAAGTGATCCCACAAGGGTTTCGGTATTACCCTCTTCGATACGGAACCCTAAAAATCAAGATTCCCCTTATATATATATGTATATTTATATATATAGAGTAGTATCAGGTTCTAGCAATGAAAGTCGAGAATTCTGTTCACACAACTACCTAAATATGGATGATTAAGAAGATAAAAAAACACAAGTTAGGTCACCTACAAGTTTCAATTGTTAAATTGTTCATATCTAATTGTTTAATGTTAACGAGAGCAATCATTTAATATAACGAATCTATTACAAACACATTTTTTATTATATTTATTATTAATTAGTTACAGCTATCATTCTCATCCCATACCACGACAAGTACAAAAACCGAGGTGATTATACTTTCAATGTTTGAAGGTTACAAGACATAATATTGTCGTCGAGATCAAAATACACAATTCTTTATTCGCTCGACTTTTAATCTCCGCGAAGCCGGTTTTTCGAACCTTGTCGGGAATTTAAGTTCAATATAATTTTTCTCAAAATAAAATAATCGTGAGGAATTCGTTCACAAACATACCATAGCCACCAGACTGGCGCAAGGTTCACATTGTCTCTTTTTAGAGCGGTCAAGTACACTCCAACTCCATGTTACGTAGAATGACACAAATCCTTGCTAGAATGCCGCGAGTCAGCGCTCAGCGGTCGAGTATTGGCTTGCCCAGTAAAGACTTTACAACGCACAGAGACGCGCGTCCCTTTGTCGTTCTCATACGATTTACCGGCAACGAAAAATTACGAAAAATTATTGTTATAAATGTGTTAGTGTTTTATAAAAAAAATATAGGTGAGACATAAACCAATAATGATTCTGAATTTCATTTATTATTCCCATTTTAGTGGTGTTCAGCTTTAAAATTAAAATAACGTGCAAGTGACGTTAAATAATATAGTGACATACGTAGTATATATTGAAATATTTGTTTATCAACTACAAATCTCGATCACGTACGTTAAATAAATATTTTTTTAGCTTCATATTGTGTCTCGTACATAGTGGGGTAAGTGTTAAGACACTCCGTTTCCATCTTGCCGTCGAATTCCGGAGGCATTACGTGTTGAGTGGCGGAACTCAACACCGCGCCTTGTTTTGTTACCAGAGCAAAGAAATGAAAATAATAAATATTTCATTGCCTCGAGTGGGAATCGAACCCACAACCCGTCGCAGATACAGTCGCATAATAATACTGATATATTCTGGTATGTGACGAATGATTCAATATGTACCTACCTATTCATAATCAAACATGTGAGAAATGTTTCTTTAGCTTCGCAATTCGCACAATACGAATGAGTCATTAAATAAAAGAAAATAACAAATAAAATTGAGGACCGGAACTTAAGTTAACTCTAGGTTCCCTATGCCTTTAATATTTTTATTGTTTTTATATAACAAACATTTACAAATGGAGGTTTCAAAATGTGTAAGCATATACGTAAACTTGATTTTCAATGTTAGGTCATTGCAATCTGTGTCACTGTTAATGCGTTAATTATACAAAAGTTTCATGACGTAAGAAGAGATCAATTCAACAAACGCAATCATAGGAAATCTAGCTAACGAAAAACCTACAGTCAAAAAAATATTTATAACAAAACTTATATAAAACAAAATTAAAAATAAATTATAAATTTAAAAATTGTTTTTCTAACAATTTTTGTTACAATAATTGTTGTAATAATTAGCGACTTTTTTTCGCTTATTATTAGAGTAAACAAAAAAAATTACGACTTTCTTGCCAAATTTGGAACCATCTGTAGTACTAACCAATTTGCATAATCTGTTTCATCAAAAAGTGGGACATATATAGACTTATAAGTAATTCTTAATTATAGAATATAAAATAACATGAATAGTTATAAAATAAATACACATTTTCAAGCATTTGTATTACGCGTGCAGCAGTTAGGTTATCAAACGCCGAGTTGTTCCTTTTTAGCTAAAAATATAGCGACAAATGAAGATTCATTATAATGTGGGCTATTGTATGAAATAGAAAATGATAACCTACTTTAGCTCCGTTTAGTTTACGATCTCAGATGTTTTATGCTATTTAATTTAATATTTAATATAAAATAACAGTTTTATATCTATATAAAACATTATAGTATCTATACTATAATGTTATATTCCATATATAAAATCGAAAGGTCACTCACTCATCACGAAATCTCAGAAACTACATGTGCTAGAAATCTCAAATTTTGCATAGGAGTTATTTATAGGACGTAGGTGCTCGCTAAGACGGGAATTTGCAATATTCGACTTCTAAGGGGTTGTTTTTGGGGTCGAAAGTTTGTATGAAACTTCGTTACTACAAATGCTAGGAGTCT
>JAKRZM010001296.1:249709-313191 GCA_036379175.1 Heliconius cydno galanthus | reverse complement strand
AACTAGATGAACTATTTAGATTTTCTATTAAAATCGAGGCATAAAAAATATTTTTAATTAGTATGTATCATAATAATCATAACTAAATGAACTATTTAGATTTTCTATTAAAGTCGAGGCATAAAGGCCAGCCATAGCGCAAGGGCACCAATTGTGACTGTAACCGCGACTGTTGGTGGACTGATCCCCACTCGAGGATATAAAATATTTATTTAAATTTATATTTTCTTTTCTCTGATCTGGTGTCGAGGAAAAAGCGCCGCATTAAGTTTCGCCACTCGCCACGCAATGCTAGGTTCTTTGTGCCTATCCTGCAGTGTGCGGGATACAGCGTGATTTATATGATTTTATTCATAGAAATAAAAAGATATTTTAGACGCTATAAAAATATCTACAAGGTCCTATGGCCACCGACGCTAACATATAACTTCAGTTCTACCTGCATTCTCGTGTGCCTACTATTCACTGAAACTTGTCTTTGCAGTGTTGCAACAACGAGCGGCTCAGTTAGTACAACCTTGAAATAAGCACAATGAAATTAGATAGCGTATACAATATGTAAGCCATTGTATAAAATTAAAAGAAATTATAATTCTTGTATTACATTTATATGTAATATAAAAAATAATAATATATATTAGCAGTTCTTTTTTTTAAGTTAAAGATAGTCTGGTAGAGATCACCTGTGGGTGATAAGGCCGCCTTTACACAGTTTTTCATTTGTTTCTTTTTTTCTGTTTTTTTTTTTGTTTAAGGTAATTTATGTTTGTAAATTCAATTTAAGTTTAATTATGGTGTAATAAAGTGTTAAAATAAATAAATAAATAAAAAATATGAACATGCATTTTTAAATATAAAAATGTATTAATATATCTTATAATAATTATTGCAATTATTATTGGTGAATTAGGAAAATAAATAAATGGATTAAGCTAAAAACAATTAGGAAGTTATTATAAAACTCTTAATAAGATATGGTTAATTTTCAAATGAAAGTAATTAAATTGAGATAATAACTCAACTAGCACTTATAGCACTTATATGTGACCATTTTTCAAACATTAAAACATTTTAATAGTTATATAATAATAACTCAATGTCAGTATGCATAATTAAGTATATGGAGTTACTATTTTATTAATGGACCTGAGGTTGATGGTTCAAATTGATCTTTTTGGATTGGGTAACGTTTATTGCATACTTCAATTTGGTTACAAAATTAGAAAACTAGAATAATAAAATAACTATTATTTTTTAATATAATGTTTTTACTTTGGACTTTATTATGATATAAAAATGGATTTTTGTAAAGTATGTTTATTATTTTCGAGCTTAATAAGCAAGTAGTCGTCTATATAAAATTATTTATAATTCTTTGCCATCATGTCGAGGCAAAGCACAGCGTTGAGTTCCACCACACACAAAAAATAATAACGTAACTTTAATTAAGAACTAAGTAGATGATAATATTGTTTTTTATATTTTTTTAATTTGTATTGCAGATTTCAAGAAAAGCAAAATCTATAAAAAAAAGCCTCCCACGCAAGAGAAACAGCTGACTCAATGAGAAGGTCTATTACGAAAACGTTAACCGGACCAAACAACTTTTGGCGACAAGATTTATAGCCATGGAGCAATTCGCTTTAAGTATAGCGATTGTTATGTCTTTTATTAGCACAGGTGTGTTTTTTTATATCTCGCATTGCCTATACCACTAAAGTACGGTCTACGAGTCGTGGTCGCCTTGGTGTTAAGATTTCAAACAAAAACGCCCACAATCAAATCCGCGCAGCTATCTATGGCTAGCTTCAGGGCGGCCACAATTTGTTGACCGTAATGTATTAAATAATCAATTAACTTGCAAATTTTAATCAATTTTATTTCCTCATCGTTCAGGGTCGTTACGAGTCTAATCTGCATAAATAATAATAAAATTATAAAAAAACATAAGAATTTATTATAATATAATTTCTGAATTAGTAAGATTATGTATCTACTATTTAATAAATGACAACAATGCATAAGAATAAAACTTGGCTAAGAATATGTTTATATTTACACCAGACAAAATCTAAAACGTTTAAACAATTTCTCTTTTAAATTTAAAAGTAAACGTAGAAAGTACGTTATATTAACTGCCTGAACAATAACAAAAAATAAATATTCGTATTTTCATTTATATTAAAATGAATCTTAAATGAGGCCGATTTGAGGTCGCTTTTTACTTATTTTTACCCATTAAAATTAACATTGTTAATTTAATTTATTTGAACTTCACCAACTTTTTGTAAAATTAACAATTTAAAATAATGTAAATTGTAAGAATACACATGCATATTAAATAATATTATGTCACTATAGCCACTTGATTTTCCATTGAAATAAACTTTTAACACACAATTGCTATACATCTATTCTTACTAAAAACTAAGATTAAGGCTATAAATATGGACAACTGCAAAAACTCTAAGAATTCTTAATTAAATTTGTTAATTGAAATTCGTGGAAGCTTAAAGGCAAATAGAATATATAACATAGATAAGGTTACATTTATTTACATTTTACATGTTTACAGATTATCAAAAGGATGTGGTTGAAATGAGTGAGGGTTTATTCAGGTTAATAACAAGAACGATAAAATTTTAATAGTATCTTATGAATAATAAATATTATAATTTTTAAAAATCGCTTGTTTACCTTGAGACTGGATATTTAATATTTTAATGTGGACAATTTCCAAACAAAACTTAAGTTGATGGAATGAAAATAATTAAAAATGCTTACAGCTTTCACTTAGTTATTTGAAGCTGCAGTGCAGTTGAGACGGCTGACTAGCTGCCTCATAAATGTGTGAAAATTCATGAGAGCTAATTGTAAAATTAACATTTTCTATTTCTACCCAAATTATATAACTCTAGGTATAATAATTAAATAAGTTTCATTACATAAACTATATGTTCCGTATGAACTTCAACAACATATTTTTTGATTTTATGATTAATAATTTGTCTGTCTTATAACACCACTAAAACGATCATATAATATTAAGGAAAAAAGGGCTATGGGGGCCGCAATAGCAATAACTCTGAACCCTGCTGTAGGCTCTCTAAACTCATAGCATAATCCGTCGAATATGCTACTTTTTTCTATACAGGAAGATCCAGGGGATCCTACTTCATATATTGACTCCTCTGAATCACATTTCGATTCACTATCATCAGTAAATTTATGTCTCGCAACTAATCTAGCAACAAGACCTCTTGTACCATTGGAGTTATGATCAAATTGTTTCCTTATCCAGCCTTCACTATAAACTTTTGTCAAACTATCCACCCCCCACTGAGAATGAAAGGATTCAGTTGTGGACACTACTTTATTGTGCAAAATTGTCCCTTTTCCTATTGAAATATTTTTTTCAAAATTGTCAATACGTACATGATTCCATTTTATTCCGAAGGACGACAAAAAGTTCAAACTTGTAACGTTTTCATTATTGCGAAAATATGCAATATCGTCGTGATCTATCATGCCACAAAATAATTTAGTGTCCAGATGAAATACTGCCGCTGGAGAAAATTTACAAACAACTCTAATATTACCATTAGATCTTTCTCCATAGGCACATCCAATTTTACTTGTTTTAGCCCAAAGCAATTGAACTGAATTAAATGTTCTTACAGTGCTCCGGCCACATAACACGTCTGTTTTAGACAATTCGTTTCCAGCACTAGAAAACCAAACGTGAATGCATCCGATAACAGGATGAATGAAGCATTCCGGTGATGGTGTGCTAAAATAAATATATTAATATTAGATATTGATGTTATTATTTACAGCAAATTTATAAATAAATAAATTTAATAGACAAACCAATGAGAGCTAGTTTTGAATTTTTTTAAGCAGCAAAATTTCATATATTTCATACATTCCAGTTGGGAAACCATTAGTCCATCGAGAGCAGAACAAGGCGCGGCACCAGGTAGACATTGGCGCAGCCATGCTTCAGCTATTTTTTCTAAATCGTAATCATAGTTTATTTGTTGCATGTTCGCAGCAGTAGGCAGATGTGAATAAATGTCAGCTAGCCCATGTGCGACGCGATTGCGCATAGCATTTATAGTACTTATTATAGTGATTTGGTCCATAACAGTTGGTGCCCGAACTCTGTATCCTCTATCGCATATATTTGACACTTCGGCGTTTGGGAATAAACAAAGAGTATGGTCTGCGTAACATGGCTGTAATCCACACCATTTATTAAGACTATGCGAGATAGGAGGATCTCCGACTTTAAAAGTATTCTGTGCTTCAGTCCAATTGTCTATGACGTTAACAAGATTGCCACCGTATATTTTAAATATTTCAGATTTGTTTTTCTTTTCACCTAATTTACCATAAATAACGGGTAAGTCCCAACACGGGAATTCTTGTGGCACATACCATATGTTGTTACGTAGTAAAGTTTTATTTGTTTCTGCTTTTACAACATGACTTATTGCCGATTCCAAATTGTAAAACCTTACGTTTGGTGACTTTATTGTTTCAGATTGATTTTGACGGTCATTTTGACTTTGATTTTTAATGCCTTGGTTAGTTTCAAGGCCTGAAATGGGAAATAGCTTATCAGTTCTTGTATCAAATGTTTCATATTCATAATCTCTGAAAGATTTTAAATCAATGACCTGTGATATCTTTTGTGTGCATTGAATTTTATCCAAATTAAGATATGTGGAATTCCCAATGTTTTTGCAGTCGTGTTCCAGAGCTCCAATAGTAACTCCATGCGGTTCAACTTTATTAGATATATTATTTTTCTTCTTACTGTTAAAATTATATTGTTTTCGTGAATTACTTAGGTCGAAAAAATTGTTATTTAATTCCAAGTTGGATGAAAATTCTTTTACTGTCTCTCGAGAGTTTGTATGATTGTAAAAAGTTATGTTTTTATTTTGTTCCAAAAAATCATCGTTATAATATTCCTCACTGATACAAAAACACTTATAATAAAATAAAAGCCACGTATTGATTAGATGTAGAAACATTTTACAACTTGACATATTATAATAAACATCCTACTAGTTTCTTAATATTTAAATTTAAATATTATATTCTTTACTATGAGGAATTGAGACCAATCGTGACGCAGGGGCACAAAGTGTGACTGAAAGCGCCATTGGTTGTGGGTTCGATCTCCACTCGGGGAAATAAAATATTTACTTAAATGTATATTTCCATTTCTTCACTCTGGTTTCCTGGCCGAAGAAATAGAAATATAGGTACATTTGTAAAGTGGGGAACAGAGTGTCTTTACACGAAGTTCCCTCCCTCTGTCTACCTTGCTGTGTGCGGGATACAGCGTGAAGCTGACTTTAATGGAGAAATAATTAATGAATAAAATTAAGTTACGAGTGATACTAAATTTGTTAATCATTGTTTTTAACTTCCATTTACATTTTAAAGAATAACATATTATTGTATTTCTGTATCGTTTTTTGGGTTTACATTTTAAAAATTATCAAAATTGTTTCAACTCGTAAATAAACTATTTATTATGAATTCGTAATTTCTAATAAAGTATTTATCAGTTTTATATGATTAAAAATGTTTTTGTTTATAATATATATTATTATATATTGACAGAGAATTTTTGTTTTATTTCCAGAAGTGTCGTCACTACAGTGCTACCAGTGTCTCATCAATCCACCGCCTGGTCAATACTACAACACTACGAAGCGGCTTTGCGTACACTTTGACCATTCTGAAAAGTTTATAGTTGATTGTCCTTTCTCCACCATGTGTATGAAGCAAGAATTTCATCTGGATATACAAGACGGAGGTATATTTATATAATATTTACTTTTTATTTATTTATTTTTTATTTTATTTACAAAAACCAATAGAAAGTTACATTAACACAATTTTACAAGACAATTTTTTGATAAAGAAAATCGCTTGAATGTCAAAAATTTAAACCTTGGATATCTCACTAGGATTCCCTGTGCGGAGATATCCAATGATTGCTGTGCAAATCTATTATTGGATTTGAGTTAAAATAAGTGCTTTAAATGAAGTTAATATAAATTTAAAAATGCAATAGGTATATAATATATTAAAATTATGAGAATATGTATATAAATGACATAAAAAGTAAATATATTGCAATTCAAAATCTGACATTTAAGCTTTTTTTAGTTTAAAAAACTTTATTTTAGTATTGTTTAATATAATATAGACGATCAAATTTAGAATTTCTGTATAAGTCAGGTATGTATAAGTAAATTATTTATTAAAATAAATATGAAATACAGTAAATAAAGAATAAACATTTAATATTTTCAGTAAGAATTACTGGTGTGCTTCGAGATTGCGCCCCACAAAAGAATGAGTATCAAGACTACAAGAACGGTCGGTGGTCATCTAAAACAGAAATACTAGAGCCATATACAGAGGGTTGTTCTCAGATAGATGACAAAGGACAGAGGACGACGTCCACAAGGTTAATTTATTTATGATGAATTAATTATAAAAACAATACATTTTTTAAAGACATTTTTCGAGCAATTGAAAGAAAATTAACATAGTTGAGTTTTACATTTACTTTTTTTTTGGTAATATTTAATACGTTTTATTTAATATACACGAAACACTCGCTGTATAGTTTCGCTTGTTGTATATAATTATATAATATAAATTTAAAACTTTTTTACCTACCTACTTCTTAAAATAGATATTTCGTGTCATTTTTATTCGTAGACGGTCTACAACCTTACAATGTCAATAAATTAATTAAGTACATTAAAAGCAGCAAATATTATGATTCTTTTTATATAAATAATTATTTTGTCAAGAACGATCTCATGGTCGAAAGTTAGAATTTTATATATTTAGGTACTAATATTTCTGTTTTAGTTTTCTATTTAAGCTCTATTTCAATAGTATCTAAGAATGGGCAGTGCGATTTATTAAATACTATATAATAATAGCATTTTACAGTAATATAAATAGTTTATATTGTAGTATTATTATTTATTTATAGCAATTATTTAATAATCTCTAATTTTATAACCACGCTTATATTTTTTTAAAACTCATTAAACAATTAGTTGTTATAATCATCAAATTATCTCTTTTCCAGATATTGCTACTGTCGTCAAAGTCTATGCAATTCATCGCCAACTTCGAATCACGAGGGTTATACAGACATCATGGGTGTGATAATGGTTTTCAATCTTATGAAATATATTAATAGCATTAGATAAATAATAAAATAATATCCTAGTGTAATTAAATCAATACATGTAAGATAATAAATGTGACATTACAATTAATATAACAAAAACATCTTGTAATGTAAGTTTATTTCAAATTATGCATATTTGTAAGGCACATTCATTCCGCATATGACGGCAACACATGCTACTCTAAGAACGCACATCGAATATAAAATATGTAATTTGTCGTTCTTTGTATAATAATTTGTAACAAAATTGACAAGACAAACTTTTATTGCTACTAGAAAAATGTAAATATATTAGGACCACATTGAGAAATATATTGTAATTTGTATAATACAAAGATATATCTGAAAATATAAATTCCAATTTAATCTTTAAAAAAATTGTTTTCAATTCTATTATTGATAGTGTGATGGGAACGTGTAAATTTTTCATGATTTAATTATATTAATAATATAATTGATTATGTAAGTATTGTTTATTAGGGTAAACGCTATATGTGATATTATGTGATGTTTGTTACCCACACAGTAATCTTATATACAGTGTAAGTATATGACAATTCGAATGTATATATTAGTAAAATTAGTTAATCGCTTTTTGTGTTAATAATTTTTTTAATTATTATTGTATCTATTTCTATGTGATGATTAAATATATTGTTTTAGATATTTATTATTATTAATAATAATATATATGGGACATTATAAATAAAATAGAACAATAAAAGTTTTACATATTTTTCATTCATTCATCAAAAAAAGAATCCATACCTAAAAATTCGAAAGTAACTCTGTCTGTCTGTCTTTTACGCAATCAGGGCCAAACCGATAATTTTATTGTGATAAAATACTAATATAGAGATACTTGAGGGTCTCGGGATGAACATAGGATACTTTTTTTTCTCATATTTGTAATATTATTGATATATACCAATAGATTAAAATATTTATTAATTTGACATGCAATTTATTCCGCCATGTTAATAACAACCGTCGCTAAGCGACGTTGCTAAGCAACAATTTGCAAAGTTTGTTGTTAGAAAACGTCACCCAAAATGAACTTGTTTAACACATCTCTCTATTGAAAACTGAAAATAATTTCATAAATATTCGTATAGTTCAAGCGGGCGAAGCCGCGTTCGGGTCCACTAGTACTTAAATAAAATAAAGCGTACATTTGCAACATTATCTTTTTGTTTAATGCAAACCTAATTATATATCTCTACTTAAATGAAGTTTCGACTTGTCTTACCCGTTCGTAATGACGAATAATCACTAATAAAAAGTAATACGCCGTAAAATGTAATAGATTGCTTAATGAAGTTCTTACACACGCTATTTACGATTGGTTATGGCTTTAGCGTATATGTATGTATGTCCGCTCCTTTGTTCCCTAAAAAGTTACAACTTTAAATCGGTGAAACGATTTTGACATTTTCGACATTTTCGATTTGTCTTAATGGAGCGAGTGGTACTGCAGTTAGTTTAACAGTTGGGTACTATTTTGTTTAGCTTATAATGCACTTATTTTACTTAATATAAAACAATACATTTATATATTAGTAAATTATAAAGAACCATGTCATAATTAAATGTTTTTTTTTTAATATTGAATAGGCTTGCTTGTGTTTGTACTAACTTTTTTATACAAGAAGTTATATTCTTAAATTACGCGAAAATATAATTTTAAACAGATTTTCTTGCCCCACAAATAAACAAAAACGATGAAAATGTAGTCAAAACATGTTTCAATTGTTTTATTTCTATGTTTTTATCTATATTTTTTTTAACCTATTTATGTCTTGTTATATCCACTCATACCCTACTTGATTATTTCCTAAATATCTATATTCCTATAATTTTAAAAGTATATATAAATGTATTTACGTATTTTACCAAATGACTAAAACACTAAAACGCTGCGTCAAAAGCCAGTGGTAACAGGTTAGATCGTCGGAAGCAGAACCTCAACCCACAAACCCATCCCCCTTTTTGTCATATATATTTTTTTAAAAAGAGCCCGGAATTAAATATTGAATTAATATGGAATTAAAACGGAAAATTATAAATTATTAATTATTTCGACCTTTGCTGCCAATAACCATAAACACACTATAAGGACTCAGTAGCATCTTATATTTTCCTCTCGACTCTTTTATATAAAAATTAATAAAAATAAGTATTAAATACCGCTAAATATTTTTGTATAAAACAGTCACGCGCGTGACAAATAAAAATTGCCAGATCATATCATGTTGACATTTTATCGACAGAAGTAAAGGATGTGACATATTATACTGATATCAAGAGAAACGTTTCACAACAAAGCGTAAAACTCATAAATTAACAAAGTATCCATAATCTATGATAATTAAAAAGAAAAACATATTTTAATTTAATATTTGAGAACCGAATAACATTATTTACTCTACATATATAAACAGCCTTATACTGTATCCCGCACACAGCAGAGTAGGCAGAGGGAACCTAGTGTTAAGAAAACACTCCGTTCCCACTTTCTGCCGAATTCTGGAGAATGCGTGTTGAGTGGCAGAACTCAACTCCGCCTCTGCCTCGACACCAGAGCGAAGAAATAGAAATATAAACGTAAATAAATATTTCACTTCCTCGAGTGGGCATCGAACCCAGACCTGCCGCGTTACAGTCACACCCTTGTGCCGCTGTGCCACTGCGTCCTCTAACGACTGTTTTTCTAATAATTGTTATTATCTAATTAAAAATATCTAATAACAAAGTAAACGAAAACATTATAATTATAAAAAACACACACATTCGACGTATTTGATAAAAAGACAAAGCAAAAACTCAAATCGCTCGAAGTGAAAAATACGAAAAAAAAACAAAACGTCAACGAGACCGCCAAAAGTTGGCCAGTGTCGCGCCGGCGCCAGCATCGATCGCGTGACTCAAGCGTTACACTGTGCGTGTCTTTGGAGCCTTACTTAGAAGCAAGACGATGTTCGAACATGTCCCGTTTCGCCGCTGGGCTTCCTTCCTGTGATTCATGGTCTAAGCGCCTGCATCCCCGCAGCGAAGTCAGCCAGTAACTCGGCAACCCACACGAGCCACCATACGCGCGAAGTGCGCGGTCGCAACCGTACGGCGTGCGTTCGGTGTTATTTTATAATTTCGAAATTTTTTCGCCGTACAGTGAGGAATTTGGCAATGGACTTTATCGGCACGAACTAAATAAGTGTAACATATATAGAATGGATTTATCAATTTATTTTTTGGCGTTATCATTATTTATTAAGCGTGAGTTACCTTCACAATATTATGATATAAAATAAAGAGCATAATTTTGTTGAAAATTTATTGTTTCTAAGTAACGATTGCTTAATGGGCACAGTTAATAAATAAATAAACATACTGATAATTATTTTGTTCGAATAATATTTAAATATTTATATTATAATATTTCATGTTTATATTATTGAGGTCAGTTGTGGCGGAAGGTTAACGTTATGGGTTCGATCCCCCCCACTTACAGCTGAAGTAGATTTTTTGTTATTTATATTATTGACATCGATATAGTATTAAATGTATGTGTTTGTAAGGTTTATAACCTTTCCTCATACCTAAAACGGTTATATGTGAACATATAGTATCTTACATATTATTAATAAGAAAGGTTGTGCGGATAAATGTTTCTTCCACTTTCACGCAAAAACTTCTTAACGGGTTTAAATGAAACTATAGTAATATAACTGATACCTATATATATCAGAATATATATATTTTTTATAATATAACTATAAGTTTAAGCGAAGCCGCTCGTAAGTTAAGTAACTTTAGGCCCACGTACATAGGTTGGATATAAAAGATAGCATTTACGTAGGTATATACACCTTTAGTTTTCATTTCATTGAATCCCATTCTTAGGATAAAATATGGTTGCAGGCACTTTTAATTTTTTTTTTAGTTTATTTAGATCAATGAATCCATATAAATTTATTACAATTAAATAAATGACTAAGGAGCAGTTTGTTTTGGATACCTTTTAAAAATCTGTGTTAAAATGAACATGTAATTTTTTTATTTTTTTTTTTAATAATTATATAAAATAAATGAATCTGAAATTTCAGAAACAATCATAGAATTTATTTACAAAATAGCATACAATAAAAAAATTGCTTAAGTTGTCGCAGTTAAAAATACAATACAGACGATCACTATGTTAATGATCTACTAATTTCACTTATTATATACAAAGTAAGTTAAAACAATTAATATAAACGATACATAGATTTCTTTAGAAAACGTTATATTGTATACTTTATAGATTTCTTTAGAAAACGAGTTAAATTATTTTTTAAATATTTTTTGTTTTTATTTTTTTTAATGACGAATTATTTAACATTTAACTTGGCTCTCAATTCACATTTACGTTTTTGATGGAATACTTTAATTAAATATTTCAATCAGAAAACGCAATATAAGCTATGAACAATAAAATGCTAACTTTTATACACTTGTAATATATAGATTCAAAGATATAAGTAAGCCTGTCTATAGTTTTAAAAACACAACAATCCAAGTTCCAAACGTCTTTTTAAATTTGTCAATAGCTAAATTTAATTAGGTTTCGTTTAAAAGCATTATAACATTCCTCTCGTGTGTGTAATTGTTTTAGAATTCCAGTCACTGTTAATAAATTAGCAACATGTTAATTAAATTTTAATTTAATCAGCTTCACGCTGTATCCCGCACATATAATGTTAGGCAGAGGGAACCTAGTATTAACAGTCCGTTCTCAACTTGCCACTGGATTTTTCGAGGCATTGCGTGTTGAGTGGCGGATTTCAGCGCCGGGCTTTTGTCTTGGTGGCAGAGAAAATATAATTAAATAACTCAATCCTCCGGGTGAGGATCGAACCCACGATCGTCGCGTTACAGTCTCTAGCACGACCTTTGTGTTAATTAATTAAACAATTTGTTAATAGATTACGTATACATTTAATCAATAATGTCTGTTGCGTGACTGTACACTATTTCACAGTCTTTGGACATAACAAAATGATTCTTTGTCGGAGCCTTATTAAAATTCAACGAAACCATTATAGTCTAGTCCTCCCACAGTATTAAATATTTTATGGACTACTATACTACATATATTATATCATTAGTGGCACCCTCGCGGGGTTCGCCCGCTTGTACTGTATTGTTGACTTGTGTTGTATTGAGTGTATTTTCTCATCTCAATTACTTTCGTGATCTATTAAAATTATAATTTTTAAACCAATTAATTTCATATTGCCATAACTTTTTTATTTATGAACCGATTGAAATAAAACGAACACTACATGTTAAGTGAAGCTTACCAGAATCCAATATTGGAAACTGCATTTAAAATGGTTGAGCCTTTTCCGAGATTAGCGTAACCAAACGCACAGATAAACAGATGAATTTTAAAAACCTTCTAATCGTTATTATATTATCTCTTCCAAGTACAGACACAGATCCGTTACTATTTTATTATAAGTATGAGATAACAGATGTAGAAATGTATTAAATCTTCAATATAATAAAGAAATAAATAATATTTAGACATAATTAAATACTGTATGGTTTTCTATTTCAGTTTCATCGAGTCTTCGATGTTATAAATGTGAGGAAGAAGCGAACGACGGTTCATTGTTATGTAAACATTTCGATGGTAGCGATAGATTTTTAATTGACTGCGAACACTCTACCATGTGTTTTAAGAGACAAACTACATTATCATTTGGGGATTCCAGTGAGTATATTATAATAAAATTACAATTAAATCCGCTTCACGCTGTATCCCGCACACGACATGATAGGCAGAGAGAACTTAATTAAGACATTCCGTTCCCCACTTTCACCAGCACACCAGCGAAGAAATGGGGATCGAATCCACAACCAGTCGCGCTTACAGTCGCACATTTGTGATCCTGCACCACGACTGCCCTCAAGTATATTATAATTTTATAAATTAATATTACTGAGAAGCAAATAAAAACCAATTAGTCACACACAGAGGAATTCCGTTTCTCTTTATTAAATATAATAAATATCTTTGGTTTCCTTATTATTTAGTACATTTTTCCATAATAAAAAAAATCCCAGTAGTATAATATATCTACTATTAATAAATTAAAGATATGAATTTTACGCTAAACATACCGTTAGTTATTATGATAATATAAGTCTTAAGCTGTTCTAAATCTTCTAAAATTATGTTGTTCTAAATTTCATATAATACTTTTAAATATATCGAAACTTAAAATAGCTATGATCTAGTTGCTACTTTTACAGACAGAACGGACACGTAAGGCCTTTTTAGATTTTTAAGTTCATATTAGGTGTGGCCTATTAATCTTTATATGGGGCCGTCAACATTTCTAATTATGACAGTACTACTTAAGGCACTCACAAACTATGATATATTAAGCTATACTGTTCATTTAGTTCTCCGGTATTTCGTTTTTGAATCCAGAAAATATTTGTATTTACCTTGTAAATTACTTTTGTTGCTTACATACCCTACAATTCTCTATCTATTACAGAGAAAAAATATATATTTTTAAATACATTATAAATTGAGACCAGTCGTAGCGCAAGGGCACAAACGTGTGACAGTAAGCGCGATAGGTTATGGAATCGACTCCCAGTCAAGAAAATGAAATATTTAATATTTTTATTTCTTCGCTGGTATCGAGGTAGGAGCGCGGCGTTGTGTTTTGCCACTCAACATGTGCAATGCCTCCAGAAATCGACGAAAAATGGTGAGCGGAATGCCTTAACACTAGGTTCCCTCTGCCTACTCTGATACATGCGGGATAAAGCGTGAAGCTGATAAACACTAAACTTTTCTAAATCTTTTTTTTTAAATATCAAATTATTAATAGTTACATACTAACATAATATAAGTAGGTAATAATAAAAAAAATCGATGCCTTGGCGCCTGATGTTACTCATTATAAAAACATGGGCGTATGTTTCAAAGTCATCGAAAAACGCTAACCTAAACTAAACAGATGTTTCAATATGCAAAAGCGTATTTAAAAATCAAATCATTCCAATGAGGTTTTTTGATAAAGGCCGATGCTAAAAAATAAATTATAATAAAAGTTTATTTCATAGAATATATATAAAAAAAAACAGTTTAACCTACAATTCAATATCAAGAAATGTACGATAATGAGAATATAAATAAAACATATTCTTTTTAATAGTTACATTTCTATAGGGTCATAGGGCAGGCACACATTTATTCTTTGCTCGAGTTCCGCCACTCAACACACGAAACCTCGAGAATACGTCAGAAAATGGGAGTGTCTTAACACTAGGTTCCTTATGCCGATGGGAGTATCTAGAGATATTTTCTGGGGAGTCTGGACTTTAGCTTTCCACAGATAATATATGTTCGTGTAAATGTTGTTTTTTTTTATATTGTGGGGTAACCACCCCAATCCCATCCTGATGTGTGATGGATACAGTATGAAGATATATACAAAAATTACACAAAGGGCGTCTGTATTATTTTACAGCAACCGCTGATAGTAGAGATCAATTAACAAGTGCGAGTTACATCACTACGCTGGTTGTTCTCGTTAACCACTTACTTCCCATTAGCTAAAACTGGAATATCGAATCACGCTTTCTCGTAATGTGTGCCGCTCTAATGATTTAACTTTTAATTGGAACGACAACTTTTGCCTTCTAGTTGAAATTATTTATATTGTGATTTTTTTATCACTTTTGATACAAAAGTATGCAATATTTCTGACAGTGATTGATATTTTTTAGCTTCACGCTGTATCCAGCATGTAGAAGGGTAGGCAGAGAAAGCTTAGTGTTAGGACACTCCGTCCCCTTTTGATCGAATTCTGGAGGTATTGAATGTTTAGTGGCAGAACTGAACGCCGCAGTTTACCTCGACTCCAGAGCGAAGAAATATTTCATTTCCTCGAGTGGAAATCAAACTCACAACCTCCCGTGTTTACAGGACTGGCCTTTACAGTGATTCATTTGTTTTAAAGTTACTCCGACCGTCATAGCACAGCATCTGACTGTAACCGCGAAGGTTCTGGAGTCAATGCCCACTTGGGGTTTGAACCGTCACTCAACACTGTATGAAGATATAGCGTGAAGCTATTAAAATTAATTTGCAACGTACATTTTTCCTTTTCAACTATGTCAACATAATAAGTGCATTAGACTCGATTTATTAACTTTAAACGATAGTACAATATATATATCTACCTAATTATAACATTATTTTAATGATGAGGAAAAATAGTAATGAACTTCACATTACAATGTTTTGTATTATTAATAACAATAACAATCCAACGCATTAAATAATAAACAAAGAAATATTTTTTTAGAAGAAGAATAATAAAGAAATATTTTTTAAAAATATATTTTTCTTACGCAGCATCGTCCGTGACAATCGTACAAAGGGGGTGCGCCCCACAAACTCTAGACGGCGACCAGGCAAAAATAAACGGTAAATGGCAACATGTCTACACTGCGTACGAAGTCTACGAGGAAGACTGCAAGGAGGACACTTCCGACATGAGACTAGCTAAAATCCTCAATTGTTACTGCAGAGGACACCTGTGTAATGGCGCTCGTGGTCTTTTAACTAACCTTAGCTTATATTTGTTTATTCTAACAGTATATGCCATTAGCTAGTTAAAGACATTTAGAAATAATTTATTTTAGTCATATAAATAAAAAGAAAACAAATTATGCTATTGCTGTGAAAGTTTATGTAATTATTTCATATTAATAATAATATTATATTAAAGATGGATTTAATCCATAAGCATTGCTAACCAAAAATCTCTTTATTTAAATACACTAAAGTTAATTGGTAATAATTTTATAAGCACATAAAAGGAATTCTCGGATGTAATCTGTATTTGTATGGCATTTAACAAATATAATAATTAATTAAATTTAAATAAATGCATATAAGTTCTAAATAGAAAGAAACAATCAATCTTTTAATCTAAAACTAGTCAAAATAGCCTAATAATAGAAAATTTCATAATTAATCCACCACTAAACATAAGGTATAACATATATTAATAGGTATGTGTAAATATTTAGAGACCGTCGTGCACAGCGGCACAAGAGCGCGACTGTAACGCGACGGTTGTGGGTTCGATCCCCACACGAGNATGGCTACGTCCTAGTGACGTCTATACAAAATTTGAGACTCCTAGCATTTGTAGTAACGAAGTTTCATACAAACTTTCAACCCCCAAAACAGCCCCTTAGAAGTGGAATATTGCAAACTCCCGTCAGCGAGCACCTACGTCCTATAAATAACTCCTATGCAAAATTTGAGATTCCTAGCACATGTAGTTTCTGAGATTTCGTGATGAGTGAGTGACCTTTCGATTTTATATATATAGATAAAAGGAATTCTCGGATGTAATCTGTATATCTATGACATTTAACTATAATAATTAATTTAAATAGAATAATTATTAAGTTTAAATAAATGCATATACGTTCGAAATAGAAAGAAACAAACCATCTTTTAATCGAAAACTAGTCAACATAGCCTAATAATAGAAAATTTGATAATTAATCCACCACTAAACATAAGGTATAACATATACCATAAACGGAAATATAAGGTATTAATAGGTATGTGTAAATATTTAAAGGCCGTCGCGGCGCAGCGGCACAAGGGTGTGACTGTAACGGGGCGGTTGTGGGTTCGATCCCCACTCGAGGAAGTGAAATATTTATTTACGTTTATATTTCCATTTTCTTCGCTCTTGTTGTCGAGGCAAAGCGCGGCGTCGAGTTCTGCCACTTAACACGCAATGCCTCCAGAATTCGGCAGAAAGTGGGGAACGGTGCCTTAACACTAGGTTCCCTCTGCCTACCCTGCTGTGTGCGGGATACAACGTGAAGCAGATTTTTTTTTTATATTTTTATTATACTTTATGACGCCACTGAATGAAGAAAGTTCTGTTAGGTGTTGTTGTGTAAAATGCGTTATATTTAACAACTAAAAAAAAGAAAAATAGAAAAAAAAATGTTAAAGCTATCTGTAATTTAATTATTAATTAAATGCGCGACGTTCGCGTTGGTTAATGCTAAAAACAAGTTAACTTATCAAGTAGTCGATAATTTTGAGTTTAGTAAAACATGCATTTATATTGTACATACATATATTACTTAGTACTTTTAAAGTTTAAACCTATTTGTTTGTAAAATATGCACGACGTAATGTTTTATATATTTCGTTTTTGTATATTTTTGTTTTTATATCTTTAATTTTTATTAATTTTTGTGTAATATAGGAATGTAATCATTATATAAATAATGTTAAGGTTTATTATGCTCATATCATATTATGTACAAAAACAGCTTGTCACTGGCCTAATTAAATTATCAATTTTTCGTGCATTTAGTTTAATCCACTTTATATTTATTTACTCATTATGTACCTTTACGCTAAACAATTGTTTCCCACACTAACTTCCGAGGGTTCCTATTCTGAACGGGATCTATTTCAGGTAAGTTAACGTGAAGTATGTACTATGTACAGCTTCAAAAAGTTGACAAGCGCAAACTTAAGTTTGCGGGCGTCTGCACCCATTTTGTTTGAAATGAACTACATATAAAAGTTTGCAATTATTGTTATAAATATAAAATATACATATGAATGTATCATCATTATAATTATAGTGTTTTTTTTATCGAAGATTCGTTGTATAGACATCCTCCTTTTATTACTCATCGCCACTTTTCCACGCTTGTAAGTGAATGAATTTACTATATTACAAAAAAAAACGTGATCGTGCCATTATGACGCAGTTATGATGAGTTCAATTGTATGCGATGGTCATGAATACAACTTCTACTTCAGAGAATTCTGAGTCTCAAAAAATTAGTAGTCTGTTTATACGAAGTGAGGCCGAAGTAAATGGGATGGGCAATGGGCATACCATTAAATTCTCTGTCTATGCCATAAATACCTTAATACCTAAAAACTTACTTTCGAAGAAAAAATCAATCTTCCAATAAAAAAAAATAATTAAATAATAGTGTTACGTGTAAGAGTTAGACGGCGCTTTATATTTAAGTGAAAAGGAAAAATTGCTTGGTTATTTTAGTACGATTTACGATACGATACTGTTATATACTTAATAAATCACAATTAAAAAATTATCTTATTTAATAGATAAATGTTTAGTTATTTCATATCTATCGGTGTCTTGACGAATATAATCATAACCACTTTATTAACTCTTTTTCTTCACAAGGTAAGTAGTATTATTAAGAGTTCTATTTTTATTGCAAGATATTTAACTTCTTTTAGGTAATATGATACTGGAGTGATAGTAAGTTCAATTTTCATGCGAATACATTTACCTATTCCCTATATACAGTCAGTTCAGTATGCCCAAGTTGCTCTCCTACACTCTCCAAATATGAAGCCAGCTGGTGTCAGTACATTCTATTCTCTACTTTCTACCCAAATTTGTATTGTTTAGAAAAAAACAAAACACGATTGGTTTACCTCAGTCTTACCAGAGCAGAGCGGGGAAATGAAAAGTTTTTAAAAAACCGGGTTAAACACATAACTACCGCGTGCAGTCTCCCTGTATCACGGCGTGACGGCCACGCTTTTTATCATTATTTAAATTTAGGTAATTAAGTACATGACTTGTTTTACTGTATTTCTAATGCTAGTAAGGCGACGACAAGTAAACATTTATAACAATTTCAAATCTATATTTAAAAATAGTTTCATTTTCATTTTAAACAAAATTAGCGCAGCACGAATACTATTATTTAAGTAAACGGTAATAACATTTCATATATTTTGCGTATATTTTGAATATTGTTTATAAATTTGTTTCCACATATACTTTCTTCGGCTTCTTTAAGGCTATTTGAAAACATTATGATGTTGAATTTATTTTTTTCAGTGCTACATGAATAAAGTATGTATAGGAAACAGAGAGATCTCCATGTTAGTCGTGGCGCAGGGGCACACAGCGTATCTGCAAACGGTACTGGTTGTGGGTTCGATCCCCACTCGAGAAAATGAAATGTTTATTTAAATTTATAAATATGCCGAATTGTTAGTTTACACAAAAATAATACCTAATTAAGATTGAAGTTTGACATAGGACAACCACTACCTACTTTTGGTAGTTTGACTCACTACGGTCCACATCACTTAAAATCGTAAAATAAATTAATTTTTAAGAAAAAGAATAACCGACTTCAAACAACGAACTAAAAAGTAAAAAATAATATTACAAATATGTTATAAATTTATAATTTTGAAGTCGGTGTCAAGCTAACGCTACAACCTTACTACAATATCAAATTACTAAGCCTGTTTGTTTTACTTGGCACCGACTTCAAAATTATAAAATCTTTGTAAAATTATTTTTTACTTTTTAGTTTGTTTTTTGAAGTCACTTTTTCTTTTTGTTAAAAAATAATTTATCATCGAAATTCATTTAGTGGTTTTGGGTGAAAGTGGAACAAACATCCATCTTCACACACTTTCAAATTTATAATATTAGTAGGGTTAACCTACCATAAAGGTTGCTCGTGTATACATTAATTATAATTAATGGTGTATTGACCAAGAGTCTATGACGACCCAGTTCTAACTACTACGAAAATTATATTTTTCGTGATGACAAATAATACGAATAAATCCTTAATCTATACTAATATAATAAAGCGGAAGAGTTTGTTTGTTTGTTTGTTTGAACGCTAAGATCTCTGGATCTACTGGATCGATTTACTTTGTTTTTGTTTTGTATGAAAGCTGCATTCTTCAGAAGTGCTATAGGCTATATAATATTACATTACACATATATACTAATAAATTAAAATACTTTCTAATTTGACATGCAATTTATTCTGCCATGTTAATAACAACCGTCGTCGCTACGCGACCGCGTTCGTTACCGCGTCATTTTGATATTCATCCTTATGAAAATAAATATAATAGTCACTTTTAGCATTTCATCTAGATTGAAATTATATTTCTATAGAAATTATATTCTTATATTTCAAGCAGGCGTAGCCGCGTCCGGGTCCGCTAGTCTATCATATTTAGGATGTTGTTGGTGCTACCCCATAGTCTTTGTAATAATGGGCAAAGAAACAGTTAACTCGCGCAGTAAGATTTTTGTTAATACAAGGATTTATATTTGGAATTTTATACAAATACAAACAATAAAAGCACTCACATTAGAATGGTTTTCAACGAGGCACAGAAACACGACATCCTCTCGCAGCAACCTGACCGCTCCATGCAAGGGCTGCGGAGTTTTACTTTTCAGCATACGATACAGCAGAGCTGATGACATGTGTGCAAAGTCATCTCCTGTTACACAATTTTATTTATGTTCAGAACAAAAGAAAATCATTTGGAAAAATCTTATAAATATTTTGGGTTAAATAGTTTGGGTGTATCGTGGCGGAGATCGTCTGTCTGTAAACGCAATGGTTGTAGGTTAAATTTCCACTGTGAGCAATTAATTATTTTCATTTTTCGGTCTGGCAATAAGAGAAGCAATGTTTTTTTCCTTTTGTTTTAGCTGAAAAAATATCTAGCCAGCCTTGAAAGAATGCGCTCTTGATGTTGCGCGATAGGTAGAGTCCATCCAACGTCACCTTTTGCTTAATATAATCTTAAGAATTGTCCTAAGTGGAAAACAAGCCTAACTCCATAGTATTTACTTCCTTACAAGTTTAAGGATAGAAAATAAATTTTAAGAAAGAAGAGATTTGCATCAAGGAAGTCTACTTGAAGTGCTAATGATTAATGACTGAATTTTCAGGGCCAGGATTTTCATGACTTGAAAATCCTGAAACATGTTCATATACATAGTTATGTGATAGTGCAATTATTGACTTCCATTTTACATATAATGTTAATGAAATTGTGTAAAAGAGGGTGAAATTGTGTCAATCTCTTTCTCTTTCTTATTATCATGTTCTTCTCGTTTTTATCATGTTTTTTTTTAAATGTTTACTGCTTCCAATTTCTAACATTATATATATTTTTGACTTGAAGCCTCATTCTAAAGATTTTTTTATTTGCACAACATTTACATATTTACATTACTTGTCAATAAATAAATAAGCAAGAAAAGAAAAACATTTATAGAATTTAATATTTTATACATTATTCATAGAATATAACAAAACCTCCAATTCAGAATAAGATCTCCCTTTAAAAACAACAATTACATATAAGAAATATAACCTGTAAGATCATCCCAATGAGCTGATATTAGTCCAGAACAGTGCTCTTTTAATGCCGATGCCCCAATTTCATCAGCTGCTGAATAAAATTTGACACAAGTTCTGAAAATAAAAAATGTTTTTTTTTTATTAACCTGCCGAATTTTCAAAACAAATTGTTTGTTGAGTGTCAAAATTTAATGCATTGATTTGCCAACCCGAGTAGGGACATAAAAAAAATATAAATAAACAACAACAAAACCAAGAACTCCTAAAGTTTGCAAATTTAATGTGTCAAATTCAAAAAAAACAGTGTGTACCAACTGAGGGGGGGTTCTCTACCAATTTCATGGTTATTAATAGATTAACAGGATCATGACTTATCAAAGTTGGCAAATTTAAGTTTGTTTATTTAGTTACTCATTTTGTAAACTACAAATATAATTTACCACAAGTTTTTATTGAAATAACTTAATCAGAATTTTTCCTTCATTTATCATAATTCTAGGTCAATGGGAAATAGGTTTGCTTTGTTGTCAGAGCAAATTTATTACAAAAAATATGTTAATACAAATGTTTCAATCTTTTGATCACTTTGACTTAGATGCTTAATTTTTTCTGTACTTCCAGTAGGTTTGAGTATTTGATACATAAATTAGAGTGATCCTATAAGAATGTCAGTTTTTAAAATATGGAACACTAAAAATTGATTATAATAATATTTAGAACATTTTTAGAAAAGAAAATTTAAAAGAAATGTATCAAATAAAATATTTCTTATGAGCTTACCTTACTGCTACTGATGCAATTAGTGCTTGTTCACATTTTCCAACTAGTCCATATAGCTTGAAATTTGCTGCCGATTTCATAAGCTGAAGTGCAAAGGAATCACCACGAGAAAGATCTACCACATCAGTATACAACCATTTTAACAAGGCTGAGCCAACATCATCTGGCAAATTTGACCAATCTACAATAAAATTAGTAAACATATAATAACATCTACCAAATAAATGAGAATTATATTTGTAATTAATAATGGTAGGAGTGAAAATTACCTAGTTCCAATGAATTTTTTAGGGCTTCTTCATTCCAATCATCAGAGCGAGCATTCAAAACAAACTTATGTCCAGGAACTGTTTTATTCTGGAGCTTAATTACGATATCAGAATAAGTTTCTCGACCATATAATGTAGATACAGTCATAAGAAGTCTAGCAACAAAACTGGTTTCACTTAGGTCACCAGCCGACGCAGCAGCGAGAGTGTATTTTCGCTCCACTTCTGAACAGTGACTCTGCAATTTCCCATATTCTTCTTTCAGTAGCGCCAAATGTTGCTGAAGCTTTGTTACTTCACTCGACGCTGTATATAGAAACATAACTTCAAGTTTTTATCACTTTTAATTACAGATTTTAACAACACCGCCCACTTAAATAAAGAGAGAATATTTTAGTATTAATTGTATACACTCACCCATAACGGGGTCTAATTAGACAATTATATTCGTAATAAAGGCCAATTTTTTTATTGCTTTATATATCAAAATAAAAATACAAAATCTACTTCCAAGTTAACGATGAAAATGACATTTGACAATTCTTTTGTCAATGATTTTACACTCCGGTGTACAGCGGCTACACCGGCCGGAGTGTAAATTACAATACTGATACAGTCTAGTCAGTATGAAATTATATTTTTTTAAAGAGTAGTATTACATTATAGTATACTATTTACTTGTTGCATATATAAGGGAGTATTGTTAATTACTATCCATGCTATTTTACGGTACTTTACCTTCATTCAAATTTTGAAATTTAATATAATTTTGTATCAATTTCTTGTGAAAAGTAAAGAGCATACACTAAGATATTAGTTGCTAAAGTAATTTAAAAATAATAATGCGTATTAATATAGTGGTACAATAGGCTCGCAAAATATTCTTAAGTAAATACAATTTTATAGTCTGTCATATTTTAAAACATATTGTCAAATTTGTTATCATTTTGTTTGCGGTCATCTACAACAGATGTCACTTTTCGACCGAATTCTATTTTCGAGATAACCTTCAAGTGATTTAGTCAAATGAATTGATAACAGCAAGTAGTTATATTGGCGGCTTGAAATTAAGTGAAATTTGCAAAACATTTAAACACTATTAGAGTTTTGTGAAGATGAATTCTCTTAATAGAGTTCTAGCTTTAAATTCAGCAATACCTAAAAATTCGAGGTATAAATGTTGTAAATTATATGTGTTGTTTAATTTTATTATGGAAAATCTAACATGTACAATGGCTTATATTATAGGTTAATATCGACAACAAGTACAAGATTGAATGCTGATGATGGCTGGCTGTCGAAGTTATTAGTGCGAAAGATAGAACCGACGAAAGAATCCCATAGTCGTATGCTTAGCGACAAGGAGATAGTGTATGCGTTGCACACTCATAATATTCGGCCCGATTCGGTGGATAAATACTTACAAAATTAGTACGTACATTGTATACATTTATTTATGTGTTGCACTCTAATCGTACATCAAATAAGTTTGCGATTATGCAACATTCCCTAAATAGATTTGTCAGTTGCTTATATGAAATATATGTCTATTTGCAAATATTATGAATTATCTCTAGATGTCCATGACCCTTAAGATAAATAATGTAATATACTCATAAATATAAATATTTGCAAGCATTTTTAAGGAACCTTTTACTCTAATATATATATTTTTATTACAAATAAACATTTTTAATAAAATGTTTTTTGATAAACTTAAACATTTATAGATTCATAAATATTTATATAATTTTAAATAACTATTTTTTCCTGTCATTATTTAATTCACCCAATTTTTAAATAGCAAAACATCAGTGGCATTTGTTGAATCTCGCAAATCCGAACTTGGATGTGAATTAGTTGGATCATGGACTGTATCTGTAGGAGACATGGATCAAGCACTTCATCTCTGGCGCTATGTGGGTGGATTTGAGAAAATTGACAAAGCAAAAATATTATTTAAAGAAAACCCAGTAAGTCAACTCCTTTTTTATTGAAATAAAAAAAATATACACTAAACTATATTAAAATATTTAGTTATTTCCACAATTCTTTTTAAATAATGTATAAAATTTATAATAATTGCTATTGACTAATAATAATTTCAATGTAACGGGATTTGAACCCGCAGCCTCTCAGAAACCATCCAACACTCTGACCAACTAAATTGTTATAAGCTAGTAACAAGCTTTTAACAATTTAGTTATATGTACTGTTGCTAGCATCTCTGTAGGGAGATTTTTACAAATTTCCAATTCCCAAAGATAATTCCCTAGAATTATCATTTGACAAGTGAGAATAATATATATATTTTTTATATATATTTTGTAAAAAATATATTAAACATAAATGATTTTAACAATATAAAGTAATAGTATTTTCTTTAAATATTGTAATGAATCTATGTTTATGAAATATTGTATTTTTATTTCTATTCTTTTTTATCTTTTTTTTTCTATTCTTTTTTAGGATTACCGTGCATTAGAAAAAGAGAGAGGCAACTTTGTGAGATCTCGTCACTTGCAGTATTTGCTTGCATTTAGTTTTTGGCCATCAGGAGAACCACGCCCAGACAAAAATATTTATGAAATTAGGTCCTACAGGTATATATAAAATAATATCTAATCACAATTTTAAAATATACAAATATAACACTAATTTCAAATAATCACAATTTTAGTCTCAAACCAGGCACCATGATTGAGTGGGGCAACAACTGGGCTCGTGGTCTCACCTACCGACGCTCACAAAACGAAGCATTTGCAGGATACTTTTCTCAAATTGGCAGACTTTATAATGTTCATCATATCTGGTGTAAGTTAAATATGATGTTATTCTAGTTATCGTCCATGACTTTGTTTTGTTTTTACTAATTTGAACATGTAAAATGAAAAATCTTAAGTTTTTTTCTTATTACCTCAGGAATTTCGAGAAACCCTCTCTTAATGCCGCCCCCGACTAAGTGAGTTAGGTAGAGAATCTAATGCTAGAATACTACGTTCTGCTGTTTGCCCTACTTTCAGACCGTGACAGTTTAATAAAACTTAATGCAGCACTTAGCCGACCAGAGGAGTCTGGAGATTCTGGAGATTGAATTTACAACCATCACCTTTGCAGTCAGATGCTGTTCCACTGGGCCACAATAGTTTTCACATGTTCTTCCATACTCTTGTTACTGTGATATTAATAAATCTAATAATGTTCTTCATTATATAATTTTTAGGCTACAAAGATTTGCAAGCCCGTCGTGAAACCCGTGAGAGCACATGGCGCAATCCAGGTTGGGATGAATGTGTTGCGTATACAGTACCCCTTATCCGGGAAATGCACTGCCGTATTCTCGAACCAACTGAGTTCTCACCTACACAATAGAAGCGCAGGTAGAATGCATATCACACTAGCGTTTTTAAGAAATTCATAAAAGAAAAATACCATCAACTCTAATATCATTTGTATACAACATGCAGCAGATTTTGTAAATTGTCATATGTATATGCATTTATATGATTTTCTTTATTTTATTTTTTTTGGAAATGCTAGTATGGTTCTCTTTAACCAACAGCATATCCCAAATGGAATCAAAATGTTATGTAAATAATTTGTAAAATTGTATGAAATGTTTTATACTGTTGTCTACACCAAATATGGATAGATAGCATTTTTTCATTGATTTTAAAATCATGTAATTAAAATATATATATATAAATATATTGATGTCTTTTATTTACTTAATAATTTCATAAATAATGTTTAATTTTTTTCTATAATTAATATGTCTCAGTTTAAATTAAGATTTAGAATATGGTTTTAGGAATATTTTATGAATTTACAACTCCAGTAGTTGCAGTTGATGTATGAGCATTGAGCATTAATATGTGGTAATTTAAATAAATAAAAGAATTGGCAAATATTTTTTATTGCTTTAAATCTTATATCTAATCATATACAGCTATTTTTTTTTACTTATCGAATGTTATTTCTTAATTGGTTAAGATACCAAATAAGATACTTATAATCACCAAGAATGTTCTGATCCATGTCTCTTTTATGATTTTATTCTATTAATAAAATAAAATAAAAAAATTCTCTTTGAAAGTCAAATGTTATGTCAATTATTATTGCTACACTTATTAGTTAAATTTTCAGTACTTGTCAAAAAGTAAAAGAATATTTCTCTATATATAGCATATTTTTTAAATCTATACAACATTTTTCGATATATAAAGCAAATAACTATTTTAAGTAGTATTTACTTTCATTACATTTTAATGTAAATCTGTATTACATTGAATTTTGTCTTTTCTGAAAGTGAACAATTTTACTTTTTACAAATGCCATGCCATCTACAGTATGTAGCATTTTTATTATTATACGAAAAATAAAATCTGTTGCTCATTAAATCTGTGCAAAAAAGTACTTATAAAGATTAACGAAGAAGAGAAACTTTTGTCTAGTTTTCACTATGACAGCTTTTTCTGTAAAACATGTTATGGAGAATGATGTACCTGAAACATAAGATAGTAAAATTATTTTTATTTTAAACTTTCATGCATATGTTAAAAAAAACTAACAATTTGTTATCTTCATCAATATGTCTTAAATACCTATCCGAGCACAACGACGACGAGAAATTAGAAACTTTGTCTTACAAAAATGCAACTAAAGCAAAATGAAATAATATATCGTTGATGATCGCTTAGAGTGTAAACCTTCCAAATATATTATCTGTACTTGACTTATGACTACTATGACCGAAACTATATAACGAACCATAACAGCAAAAATAAATAAAATATCTCATCCACAAATAATTGTAAATTTCAGTTAGTTTTTTGCAAGGCTTGAAATAACGTTAAAAAGTTAGTATCGTTACTCCGGGTATCGATACTTGAAAAGAAGCGCTACCGTATTTACCATTATATTTAGATAATTTTACCGTACCGTTACCGTACAAATCCATAGTATCATTAGGTATCGTTATAAGCTAGTTTTGTTACCGTCGCTCTCGTCTAATTCAGTGTTTTGATTGTTTTTGTGAATATAGGTACATCGTTGGTTTTACAATCGTTAAGCATTTAATTTTTTAAAACTTAAATGTATCCCGCACACAGTAGGGTAGGCAGCGGAAACCTAGTGTTAAGACACTCCATTCCCCACTTTCTGGTGAATTCTGGAGGGATTGCGTATTGAGTGGCAAAACTCAACGCCGCGCTTTGCCTCGACACCAGAGCGAAGAAATGGAAATAATGTAATGTAATGTAATGGATAGAACCTACAACCGTCGCGTTACTATCACACCCTTGTGCCGTTGCGCCATGAAACGAATTTTCTATTTTAGTTAAGCAGCCGCATTAAACTATAATTCGGTTACTATTTTCAATATTAACGTAAATTACTTTTGTGAAAAAATATTTATTGTAGAATTACACTTTTTTGTCTTATTATAGTATAGCCCATAATACGTACGGCCCATCTTTGTTTTTGACAAAATGAGCAATTGTAGCGAATTAAAATTTAACGGCAACGTCACATAAAGGTAACACAATAAAAGATGATTTATACCACCACAAATTGTAACGATACTTAGGTATCTATATAAAATTACCGTTAATTTAAATGTGAATTGATAACGTTAACAAACCCTGGTTTGTTTGTACACAGTCCAGTAAGATATTTTATTGTCACTTTATTTTATTTATGATATGGTTCCAGCTACACACTGTTTTCCACAAAGCAGGGTAGGCAGAGGGAACCTAGTGTTAAGAAACTCCGTTCCCCACTTTCTGCCGAATTCTGGAGGCAACGCCGCGCTTTGCCTCGACACCAGAGCAAAGAAATGAAGATATAAACGGAAATAAATATTTCACTTCCTCGAGTGGGGATCGAACCCACAACCGTCGCGTTGCAGTCACATCCTTGTGATGCTGCGCCACGACGGCTCAATATGGTTCCAATTGGGCTCCAATATGAATCTGAGACTGTTTCGATTATTCATCAGATGTTCCATCTCCAATTTTTATATAACAATAGAATGAAGCCGATGTGGCGCAAGGACATAAGGGTATGACTGTAACGCGACGGTTGTGTAACACTGTGGGGAATAAATTATTATTTATGAATATTTTAATTTCTTCGCTATGGCCCCAAGACAAAAGGCCGGCGTTGAGTACCGCCGATCAACACACAATACCTCAAAAAATTCGGTGGAATGTGACAAACGGAGTGTCTTATTACTAGGTTCAATCTGCCTACCCTGCTATGCATGGCATACAGTATGAAACTAAAAAAAATTTAAAAAACAAATACAGTAGGAACTTGATTATCCTGCACCTTAGTTATTCCATATAACTGATTCACGATTATCCAGACTATCAACATCGATAATTTTTTTATACAACCTACATCAATGAGACCTAAGAAAATTTATATGTATACAGGAAGGAAGGAATATCCAATTCATTCATAGTTTAGACATAGGATTTTTTATCATTTCACAATTTTTATCCCTACTGGAATACAAATCAATTTTCAAACCATCTGATAAAATAGTTTTAAAGTTTTTAGTTTCCTGAGAATTTGCTTAATTGTAATTTGTGTTGTTGATATAAGACCACTGTAGGGTTTAAAAGTTCTGGGCCTGATACCCACTTGGAGGATAAATTATTTTGATTCCACCATGAACCTGGTAAAAAAATAAAGCACAGTGTTGACTTTCGCCACTTTGTGTGAAAGGTAGGGAATGGGTTGTCATAGCACTAGGTTGCACACCAGGTTCCCCCTGCCTCCCTTACTATAGTAAGGAAGGCAGAGGGAAACTGGTGTGCAGAGGCACATATATGTGGGATACAGGGTAAAACTAAAAAAAAGTATTATAATTGTTTACCTCAATCTTCAGTATTTCCCTCGTCTGCCGCCGGTGTATGCCATGTTAATCTCTCTTCATAGAACTGGATAACAACTTGTGGACATCTGATGTTTGCCTGCTTAGCTGGCACTAAGTCTGCTTCATCTGTGCCTTGCCATTTCATTAGGAACATTAGCTCTCCACTGCTGTCTGTAGCACCTATAAATAATAATAATAATATTTCTTTACAAGTTATAAAGTGTATGTCTGCATAAATTCTATTAACACTTTGCAATAAAGAATATGAAACATATTTAAGACTGTAGTGATGCAGTTGGGCTACATCTAATTCTCTAATCTCTATGGATGTTAAAAATATCGTATGTGGTTTTTGTGAAACTAAACACAGTTTTAGATTTCGGCTAATTGGTATAGAAACCGTTAAAATAAAAATATATTTGCAATTACAATTAGCATTTGGTCTTTTAGTGAATATATGTAATTATATTATGGCAATCAATTCAACCACTCCACATGGAATCTTTCGAGAATTTAGTGGAAAGTGAGGAACAGGAGTGTTTTACTGGGAACAGTGTCTTAACAATTGGTTCCCAGGTTCTATATGCCTATTCTCATACAGTGTATTTTATATACATTGCAATATGCACACAAATTTTCTAGGAGTAAAAATACTTGCTTCATTTCATTGTTGAATTGAAATACCTAAATTTAGTGATACTACTAACTACTAATTGTAACCAATTCAAATGTTTGATTTACGTTGACTGCTTAAAAAGAAAGTAATTATGGTTGAATTTGCATGAAAAATATCATATGGCACAGTATTTACATACTTGACCTTAAAACATATAGGGAGGCATTCTCTATTTAACAAGTTTAATATGTTTGTACATGCTGACTGTGGCAGCCTGCATACTACCTTTTATTGAATAGATTCAAAACCAAATTTAAAAAAGAACAGGATTGTTATTAGGGTTTCTCTGTTTACCATGATATAGTGCAACTTACTTTACAGCTTCTAAAATAAAGTGCTTAGGAGGATAACCGCAAAGCTCAATTTAAATTGCATCCAGGAGATCCATTGGTTTGAAGACTTGGATTGACAAATGACCAATTCCTTTAAATTTTAAATTATTAAGCATTTTATGAATGTTACATACCAATAATTTTCTCTGGTTCAAGGCCACGGTCAAATCCAGAAGCTTTTTTGTCATCAGTTTTACTTTTCTTAGCACCTTTAAGATCTGGAGTTGCTGCACTTGATTTTCTTTTTTTAGCATCTTTTTCAATCTTACCCTTTCCCTCTGTAATTATGCTACAGTAAATAGAAATATTGACAATATGTATCTACACTACACTTTTGGAATAATAAATACAATTACCTGCTTCTTTTTTCTTTCTTGCTTCTTCGAAGGCTTGAATAAGGTCAGGGCAATCTAGGTTTTCTTCTGGTTCCCATGTGTTATCTTCATCACTATAACCTTTCCATTTTAAGTAGTATTCCACCTAATTATAAATAAATTTATAAGAAGTTTTACAAACATTCGTAAATTAACATTAAAATAAATTATTTACTGAAATAGATCTTATGCACTAGTAATTGCTCACCTTTCCATTCCTCACGCGTCTGTCCAATACTTTTTCTACGGAAAATTCTTCTTCACCTTCTGCTTCAGGTCCTTCTTTTTTCTTGTCAGCCATCTGTTTATAATATTGATAAGTAAAAATATCAACAATACAGGTAAATCTGAATTGGATATGGTTAAGTAATGTACACAAACGCTTGAAAGTTCTCAAAGACTTAAGCGGTATATAAAATACAAATTATGCCGCGCAAATTCAGAAAAATAACACAAGTTGTTTGGTATGCCTTGGCGTGCTCACTAAATTGAACTTTCCCAAAGTTTTATTCTGGAAATAACATGTACATTGACAACTGAAACTATTATTCACATAATAAAAACGAGAAATTAACAATATTGTTGTATAAATGTCTAATTTTAAACCGCCATTTTGATTATATAGAAAGTAAGCTAACCAAATTGTAAACTTAGACCTAAAACATTTGTTGACTTTTAATTTATTATTATATTAGTAAATTTTTTAAAGATTACTCACCTTTATTGAAAAAGTTTATATTGTTTATAAAATAGAAGAAAACAAATTAAACCGGCAAATCGTTATGCTGTCCAAGCAGGGCTTGTTAACGTTACCAATTCACACTTAAATGAACTTTAATTACCGGTAATTTTATATAGATACCTAAGTATTGTTACAATTTTGTAGCGATACTTGGTAACTTAACGGAATAATAAATGTTATAATAAGGTTAATTTAGAGTTAAATCTTAACGTTAAATTTAGTGTTACATCGAAAGTACCGATAAAAGTAGCGGTATAAATCATCCTTTTATTTTGTTACCTTTATGCGACGTTGCCCTTAAATTTTATTTCGCTACAATTGCTCATTTTGTTAAAAACAAAGATGGGGCGTACGTATTATGGGCTATACTATAATAAGACAAAAAAAGTGTAATTCTACAATAAATATTTTTTCACAAAAGTAATTTACGTTAATATTGAAAATAGTAACCGAATTATAGTTTAATGCGGCGGCTTAACTAAAATAGGTAATAGGTAGGGTGTGACAGTAACGCGACGGTTGTAGGTTCTATTCCGTTACATTACATTATTTTCATTTCTTCGCTCTGGTGACGAGGCAGTGCGGCATTGAGTTTTGCCACTCAATACGCAATCCCTCCAGAATTCACCAGAAAGTGGGGAATGGAGTGTCTTAACACTATGTTCCCTGTGCCTACCCTGCTGTGTGCGGGATACAACGTGAAGCTAAAAGAAAAAGAAACAAAGAAAGTTTCACAAAATATTTTTTATAATGATAATAATTTTATTAAAATGACCTATTTAAGTTTTAAAAAATTAAATACTTAACGATTGTAAAACCAACGATGTACCTATATTCACAAAAACAATCAAAACTCGGAATTAAACGAGAGCGACGGTAACAAAACTAGCTTATAACGATACCTAATGATACAGTGGATTTCAAGTTAACGGTAAAATTATCTAAATATAATGGTAAATATGGTACCGCTTCTTTTCAAGTATCGATACCCGGAGTAACAATACCAACTTTTTAACGTTATTTCAAGCCCTGTGTCCAAGTCAATGAAGCACAATATGACTGTTTTATATTCTGTGCTCTGTGGCGTATGGCTATTGGCCACAACTTTACTGTTAAAAGTTAAAATTGATATCATTTAATAAATATTAAAAAATAATAGATAAATATCTATATCCAGAAAAGTACATTTTAAAACAATAAAACTTCATGACGCGAGCCAATATTTTTTTATATTTATTCACCTATTCTAAAAACAAAATAACAAGTATCGTTACATATACTTCAAACAATTAAATTATCGCTTTATAGAAACTGCACTTTTTCAAATGTTAATTTTATTAATTAAAAACAGAAAATTATAATTTTCTAAATGTAACTCGTAAACGGTACATTCAAAAACGGATGTACGAAATTTTGAGTCCTACGTGGTGTGTTGTATTTCTAGTGTATAATAAAATCATGATAATTATTATTGTAAATCGGCTAGCTACAATTTTTAATTATAAATTAAATTATTTCGTTTATGGACGGTTATCAAATATAAACTTTGTAATATTCATTATTGAGTTACTTCTAATTTCCTAAATTTATACTTTAATTATAGATAGTATAGTAAGCGAGTTTTTTAAAGCTTTACACTGTATCCCGCATGTAGCAGGATAGGCAGACGAAGCCAAGTGTTAAGACACTCCGCTCCCCACTTTCGCCAAGTTCTGGAGGCATTGTGTGTCCAGGGGCGAAATTCAAAGTAGAGGCGAGTTCAAATATAAATTTATGTTTGTTTTATTTATTATCAGATATAAAGCAATACCGAGTTAATAAATTTAATACCGGACCTTAATTCACCAAATAATAAATTATTAAGATGCCATGCTCTATAGAGTACAACGTTCTTGATGCATAGACTAGAAGCAAAGCATAAATAAGGTAATCATTGTCATATTGTATTAAAAAAAATACATGTCAAACTTACAATAAGCGTCAGAAGAGGGCGCTCTTAATCGAAGTCATTGAGAGAGATTATTTTCCAGTACGGGAAAGTTGTAAATAGTTTTCAATAAAATTTGGACTTAATATTTGTAACAAATGAGTATCATAAATAAAAAGTGATAAGATGTGTAATAAATGAGTGGCGAAAGTGATGGAAAACCATAAAGTGTGTGCGTTGTAAAACAAAAAGCTATCTTCGCATACTTTACCCCAACGCCATTTTGAGGCGAAATTTTGTATTGTAAGTGCCAAGTATTTCGCAATATTTTCTTTTCTAACCCTCGTAATGGGTATTACTGGCTTATATTTATATATATAAGTGTAAAAGGCGTTCATGGCTGTCTCTACCTAGTTCGAAATACCCCATTGTTGGGTCGGGATCGTGGATGTCCCGAGGTAGGTTGGTTTCAGACTGACTGAAGATACCATTTAATTTGATTATAGATATTCTTGTTTCTTTCTTGAATATTTAAATTGCACGATATAAAGAAGTATGTTTTTATATATTTTTTTGATATATAAGAAAAGAGTTAAAATTCGGCGTGGCCTGTTATCTGTGTCGTTTCCGACTATTGCAGATAGCGGGTGCGGAGGATGGCCCGAGGCGGCAGAATTGCTCTAATTAACTGACGGACACCGCCGGCTTTCGGCTGGCACAAGTAGTATGTTAAATTTCATACTGATTTTTATTTCTTAGTTACTATAATTCCAACAATGTAGATAATTTGAAAATATAAATTTAAAAACTTAAATGCTTAATATTCTCATTTGTTTAATTTATGGCATTTTGAAGTGTATTCTGATTTCTAAAATTATCATTTCATATCACCTAAATATTATTATAATTTATTTCATTAATTTTTAATTTAAATTAGCATAAAATATATATTAAATATAATATTATACACAGATACATCTTATTGTAAGGATAACTTACCTAAAATTTAAAGTATCTCCTATCACCAGTCCTTTTTATGTTAAAAAAGAAAAGCAACTATGATTTTTTAATCATTTAATATTTAACAAGATTAATTAAATAAAAAATAAATAAATCAGCTTCATGCTGTATCCCACACACAGCAGGGTAGACAGAGGGAACCTAATAAAATTAATCCTTAAGTAATATATGATATCTGATTGTACTATTCTTTATTGCGTTTATTTTTTAAATGTATTTATATATTTTTTGTATACATTTAAATATCCTAAATAGTAATTACAGTAACAGTAAACAGTTTCTTATCAATACTGTTATTGAGCAGTATTAATAAGAAATTGTGTATACAGGTAAATCTTATTGATGCTTGAGTAGTTCTCTCAAAGAAAATGAATAATAACATAAATAAAAATTATAGGGAAAAATGCCTCGTCCTGGCAGTCTCAAGGACCCAGATATAGCAGAATTGTTCAGCAAACATGATCCTGATAAAATATTTGAGGATCTACGTGAAATTGGCCATGGTTCCTTTGGAGCTGTGTATTATGCCAGATGCAATCTCACCAAAGAGATTGTGGCTATTAAGAAGATGTCATATCTTGGAAAGCAGAGTGAGGAAAAGTGGCAGGACATTTTAAAAGAAATTAAGTAAGATCTAAAATACATTTATGTTTAAAATTAAAGCCTTATATTAGAATGATTATTAAATGGGGAAATGTCAAATAAAATATTTTTTTAACAGCTTCCAATATATGGGTAAAATTTGAAGTTTATATAACTCCTTTGCCTGGATTTGGGAAATTTTGTGCAACCAAATGCTGTGTCTGGACAAAGCAGGGAAATTAAATTAATTCATTGCCTGAGTGGATCAAACTCTCCATCATTGTGCTTACAGTCATATGCTGCACTGCAATGGTCTCCAAATCTTAGTAACATATCATTGTGTTCTTCCTTCCCGATTTTACCAAGCTATCTAGAAAAAAAATAGCAAAACCATATTTATATATCAAACATAAAAATTCTATATATAAAAAATGTTTTTGTAATTATTTTTATAATTTAAGCAGAGTTTATACATTTGTACAAATAAATTATTAGGTATTGTTTTGTTGTAAATACTAATTATTGTTATAGGTTTCTAAAACAACTGGATCATCCTAATACCATAGAATACAAAGGTTGTTACAAAAGAGAGCATACAGCATGGCTTGTCATGGAGTACTGTGTAGGCTCAGCTTCCGATATCATTGAGGTAAGACTTCCTATTTTTTTTTAAAAGTGTATGTACTGTATAAACTGCCTACATAATACATTCTTGGAACAAAATATCAGCTTATAAATACAAATAGTTTTGAGAGCTGGGTATGTTTTTAGGGTTCCACAACTAAAGGGTAAAACGGCCAAAACGGGTAAAAGGGCCTGTCTGTTATCAGGTTGCATATCATGAACTTTTTTATAATAAAAGAATTACTATAATATATTATTTGAAATTCGGTAGAATTACTCTTATGCAGGATCAAAATATGTGCAATTTCCGAATGAGGTCATTTGTTTCTTAGAAGGAGATGTGATTTAACAGAATATATACATGAGCTTTTGAGTCATCTCCCAATCACAGTAGTAACTGTTATTATATCACGTTATCAGACTGTAGATATAGGTAGTATGTATCATCGATTTATCAAAATTCCACTTTATTATAGATAAAAAACTGAACTAAACGTATTCGCTTATATTAGCTTCACGCTGAATCTCGCACACAGCAGGATAGGATAGGGAACCTACTGTAAAAACTCCTTTCCCCACTTTCCGCCGTATTCTGGGACGCAATTGCGTGTTGAGTGGCGAAACCCAACGCCGCGCTTTTGCATCGGCTCTAGAGCGAAGAAATGGAAATTACATTTAAATAAATATTTCATTTTCTCGAGTGGAGACCGAACCCACAACTAGCTTACAGTCCCACTTTGTCCTGCGTCGCCACTGGTCTTGCTTCTTATATTGCCGGCTTATACGATTTTAAATATGTACAACTATGTGTAATACTGACAATTTTTAATTAGTTACTTCGAGTAGGTACCTAATATTTTTGGAATTCTATTATTTTATCTTTTTTTTTGTTTATTTGTTTATCGAGAAACTTACATATTGTGTAACTTCGTTGAATGTAGTATTTATTTATTGATTTAAGCCAATAAACCGCCTTCTATTTTCACTTCCCATTCACCTAATCTTATAATTGGATAATTAGATTTAATAATTAGACCAAGTTACCTTAAAATGCCGATAATATTTTAATGATCTTGGTAGAAATACGATAACTAGAGATGTGTAATTACAGATTTTTTTTAGCGTCACGCTGTATCCGATCGTAGAGTGAAAAGTGTTAAGACTGTGTTCCTGTTTTTCCGCCAAATTATCAAGGCATTGCGTGGTGAGGAACGAAAATGGAAATAGTAAATATTTAATTTCCTTGGCAAAGCACGGCGTTAAGTTCCGTCATTCAATACGTATTGCCTCTAGGATTGGGCGGAAGCATCTTAAATAGAACACACTAGATTCCCAGGTTCCCTCTTTTACCTACCTTGCTCTGTGCGGGATGCAGGTTGAAATTAAAAAAAAAAAGATTGTTTTACTCCGGTGAGATAATCCACAAAAAAGGTGCCACAAAATCAGCCATATTGTTCTAAGTTTTCCGATTTATCTTCACGCTGTATCCCTAGCGGGGTTGTCAGAGAGAACGGGGCGCTAAACGCTACGGTCTCTACATACCTCTTTCGCCTCGTCCACTGTCATCATTCTCTTCATACATGTCCTCCAGGGAATCCTCAAGTTTTCCGATTTGTAATTAAAAATGTTGAAATACTCAGAATTTGAAAGGTTCATAATGAATCAGACAGTTGTGAGTTGGGACATGGAGTGTCTAGTTCTCTCTGCCTACCATGTTAATTGCGGGATACAGCGTCACACTAAGAACGTCACGTTTATTGTTTCTTGTAAAACAAAAAAAAATATATAGCCTTTTACGCTTGCATTTATTTTTAAATAAAACATTTTAGTTTTTATTTATAAAAAAGTAATTAATATCGGTTTCGATGTCATTAATGCAAGACACATTCCCGATAGAATCGCTGTATGCTAATTACGTAATTATTATTATAATATGTGAAGTTTATTTCCTGTTTATTTTACACAGGATATGAGTTGAGCTTTCGACCTACAAGGGGACGTGTCGTTTTTTATTTGTTTACTAATCGGAGGCCAGTCATGGCGCAGGGGTGCAAAGTGTGACTGTAGACGCGCCTTGTTGTGGGTTCGATCACCACTCGAGGAAATTCAATATTTATTTAAATTAATATTTCCTTTGCTGACGAGGCAGAATTTCGACGGAAAGTGGGTAACGGAATGTTTTAATACTAGGTTCCCTTTGTCACCCCTGATGTGTGTGGGATACAGTGTGGAGCTGATTTTTTTTGATTTTTTACTAATCGGTATATTGTACTAGCTTCACTAACTGCTGTGAATATTTAAAATCAATCGAATAATGTAATCCATATTGTGCTATAATTGGCACGTTTTAATTGAAAAAAATATATGTAATATTTTTTCATAAAAAAATCCTAGTAAAATTCTTTTTCCTTAATTCTCTGTAAAATGTTACACTTTTATAATAGAAGACTGACTTTTTTGTCAATTTTGTATCTATACATATATTGAAATGACTAAGCTGTAAAAGATAAATTTAAGTTTCATGAAATTGTTGACTATTTTGTTTAATTATATTAAACTATTCAATTATATATTAAAATTGATATTAATTATACATGCTTATGAAACTATTGAATCAGTATATCCTATTTAATGAACAGAGTTTCCTTTTTAGTCTGTTATGTTCTCAATAATAAACTATAATAATGATAAAATAGGTTCACAAGCGTCCCTTACGTGAAGAAGAAATAGCCGCGATATGCGAGGGTGTGGTCTGTGGCCTATCATACTTGCACAGCCTGGGTCGTATCCATCGTGACATCAAAGCTGGTAACATTCTGCTAACGGAAAATGGCACTGTAAAATTAGCTGATTTCGGCAGTGCAAGCATAAAATGTCCGGCAAACAGCTTTGTTGGTACTCCATACTGGATGGCACCTGAAGTGATACTAGCTATGGATGAAGGACAGTACGATGGAAAGGTATTTTATGTGCAGTCTTTTTATATTAAATGTGATCCAGATTGGATAATTATTACACTTGAGAATATTTCATTAGACTTATATTTGTGTTGATATTGAATAAAAATTAACTTACTAGAATGTTATTTATTTATATTAATTAATTTTAAGTATAAGACGTGTAGTTATTTTGTTGAAGAAAATTAAAAATGTCAATAAATAGCCGAAGCTATTATTTAATTTATGTTTACTTCACAATGAAAGTGTGTTTTTTATTTGAGTGTAGTACTACACTGCTACTAAGGTATTCTAGTTCTTCTGTGTATCTTTGATTTTTGTATTAATTTAAAATGTCACTTTCAGGTGGATGTATGGTCGCTCGGTATAACTTGTATTGAGCTGGCAGAGAGGAAACCCCCTTATTTTAATATGAATGCTATGTCTGCTCTCTATCACATTGCACAAAATGACTCGCCTCCATTACAAGTAAGTTACGTGTGTTTTTGCACATAGAAGAATAAATATGTTAATTAGTAATCTCCTCTTCATAGATGAGACTGAGAGGTTCTGTACCTTGCTACTTTTTTTGTTGCTTCATGCTGCATCCCGCATAAAGCTTAGTAGACAGAGGAAACCTGGGGACATAGTGTTCAGACACTTTTTTTCTGTTAAGTTACGCTTTCGTTCCACAAGTTCCGCCGAATTCTGGAGGGCTTCATGTTGAGTGGCGCAACATGAGCTGGCGCGAACTCAACGCAAGGCTTTGCCTCGTTACCGCAGCAAAAAAAATTTAAAATATCAATATTTCATCTACCTAGTGAAAATAGAACTCACAACGGTCACATTTACGCACGCAATTCGCATGCTTGTGCCGTCCGTTCCGTTCGGGACTTTTGTATAGATTATGACATAAATCTCTCTAAATTCTAAAACCATTAACACATCCACTTGCCAGGCGCCAGAATGGACGGACACCTTCCGATATTTCGTTGAAGCTTGTCTCCAAAAGAATCCTCAAGATCGACCCTCCTCTACCAAGCTCCTCTCCCACCCATACATAACGAGGCCTCGGTCACCCAACGTACTGGTGGACCTCATACAGAGAACCAAGGCGGCCGTACGAGATCTGGACAACCTGAACTATAGGAAAATGAAGAAGATATTGATGGTTGATGCGGATAATGAAAGTGCAATTGGTAAGCATTGTTTGACTGAAAAAAATGTTACTTAAGGTTTTACATATTTTGTAACTTTATTCTTGCTGTTAGCGAATACAAATGGACTTTCTTATAAAGATGAACTTTACAAAAGTATTTTTTTTACATTACTTTACACATATAAATACACACACACAGACATAAACAGAATATAAACTTTGTTAATAGTTTTTTATTTAACTAGCAATTTATCTGGAATACTATTAGTAATACAGAAAATAATATTAATTCATACTTCTTATGATATTTACAATATAAGATTAATTTTATTTTTTTACCTTCCAGGCGACAGTGAAGAGACAGCAGAGGAGCGCTCGGGCGGTGACAGCTCCAAGTCAAACTCCGCTACTTCAGAACACAGTGCAGCGGGCGCCTCCAGCCAGAGTTCATCTTCTGGAAGCTTGAGAAGGCGGCGACCGGTAGTTATTCTAAATAAATAAATTAGCCATTATCAAGTCCAGTCGTGGAGCTGTGGCACATGTGTATGACTGCAAACGCGATAGGTTGTGAGTTCGATTGTCGAGGCAAAGTTCCGCCATGTAACACGCAATGAATGTCTTTAGAATTCGGCGGAAAGTGAGAAATGGAAGTGAATTAACTGAAACTAAAATGAGAATTTAACGCTGAACTTTTATCTTGTTACCAGAACGAGGAAATGAAAATAATTTATTTTGTAGTGGAGGGCGAAAATAAAGGTGTCGTGTTTATGCTGTACTTTGGCCTTAATTTTAATTATGTTGCTTGAAAAATAGAGATTTTTTAATGTTCATGTATTATATGTGTAGATTTAGTAATATGATCTATTCTTTCATATAATTGTGTTGTGTTTAAATGCTTACTAGGTTATGTTTATTTTCTTTAATTGTATCTGTAATTTTTTTAATTAGTATTTTTTCATACAAACCAAACTAAACAAATACAAAATTGACAACTCCTGTACCATTTACAGCTGAACGCAAACCACCAAAACCAGCAACAGCCGACATACCAGCAATACAACCACCAACCGGCCCACTCCGCCAGGTACCACATCACTTGCATAATCTAAACCATTGTAAATAGATAACAATAATGATTATTATATGTATTATTGCTTTATCTACTGCTTTTTGTAAACAATTATGTATCAATTATGTCTGTTATTTAGATATATATTTTCTTCTTTACTTTTGTTAACTATTTTTTATGAAAAATATTTTCTATTTATAATGGATTCACTATTTTACTAACCAACTCATGTGCACTAACACCCAAACCATCACACTTAGTTCATTTTTTTTAATTTATATTTTAAATATTTTGCATGCACTATTGAATCGATAGAAATATCGATTTTTTATAAAGTAGCGGCACAGCGTCTGACTGTAAACGGGACGGCTATGGATTCAGCTCCCGCTTAGGGGAAAGAATTGTTTTTATTTTCTTGCTCCGCTAAAACCCATTCGTTTGCCAATAGAGGTGAGAATCAGAGTGTCTTAACACTAACCCTCTGCCTACCCCGCATATGTGGGCTTCTATCTAACCTGCTATGTAAAAAAGAAACTTGTTTACACACCAATCACGCTTGCGCCATCTTATACGCACCTCACGCATTAGTTAGACCTCTTCCTTTCAGAGCAAGCAAGGGTTGGCTTTACTCATGTTGCTGTTTCATACGCAGAGACAGCGAGTCGCCGGTCCCGGGCTCCCACGACGACTACGTCAACAGAGAAGTATTACGGGACTACGCGAATAGGGATTCCTTGTGCGACGACTATGGCGATGATTATGCTAATCGCGAAGCGATAAGAGAGGCTCAGAGGGAAAGGGAGAGGGAGAAGCAGGCGAATGAGTATAGGGAGTACGTGAACGCGCCGTCGACCTGGCAGCAGGACAGTGGTGATGATAATAGGAATACTCAGCGTAGACAGTCCCATAGAGGTTATTTGAGTTTCTTATTTGTTTTGTTTTTGTTTATTAAGAGTTCAACTGTAAGTAAACGCGACACTTATGGGAGCTAAGAGAAATGAAATATTTGCATTTTCTCTATGGGAACGCGACAAAGCGCAGCGTTGTGTTCCGCCACTAAACACGCATTGTCTCAAGAATTCGGCGGAAAAAGGGAATGGAAATAAAAAAAATGGAAATGGAATAAATGGAACGTCGATCGGGATACAGTGTGAAGCTGAAAAAGATGGTATTTTTTTAACTATATGTCTTTTATTTCAGGCGTTAGCAATAATGTGTCAGCCGCAATATCTCTGGTATCAGAGCACGGCGCGAACAACTTTGCTACGATACGAACCACCAGTATTGTTACGAAACAGCAGAAGGAACACAATCAGGTATTTTTTTGATTTGTTCGTTGATTTATTCATAAGTATTTTTATATACGCTCTACTTTTATTTTTCTTGCAGTTAACATTATTTTTCTAATATTTTTACCACGAAATTAATTGTATGAAATTGAATTCTTACTATGACATTTTTAAGACACGTCTGAATTAAAATATGACAGTTGTCATATTGTACACTATACGAAACAAAAAAAAAAAAAACNAAAAAAAAAAAAAAAAAAAAAAAAAAACGCTCATGCTCGGAATGCCATAAATAAAGAGCAACAACAACAAAAAAAACGCGTCATTGAGTATCATCATTCATCACGAAATGTAAAAAATTAACCTATTAGGATTTTAGGATCTCTGCAAATATTATATTTTTATGTGAAAAATAAAATAAACGTGATATTATAAATATTTCGATTTAATAAAATATTTTACGTTCAGGAAATGCACGAACAAATGTCCGGCTACAAACGTATGCGTCGCGAGCACCAGGCCGCGCTCCTCAAGCTGGAGGAGCGCTGCAAGGCTGACGTGGAGGCGCACAAGGCGCAGCTCGACCGCGAGTACGATTCGCTGTTGCAGCAGCTTTGCAGGGAGCTGGAGCGGCTGCAGGTTGGTTGTGGGGCTGAAGTGATAACAAGAAAAACTCAATAACCGCCGTTATAGGGCAATGGTTGTGGTTTCGATTCCCACTTATGAGAATGAATTATTTTAGTTGAACAAAACGTGTTATTGAATTTTGACGAAAAGTGAAGACCACACATGTTTTTATTTAATTTTAAATATCTCATATAAGATATTCTGCAGTTTGTTTATTAAAATAGAAGACCTCATTGACTTCATTCCGTTCTCTATTACTAAAATTGCGAATCTGTCAAAATAAAACCAAACTTGCTCTTATAAAATTATTATTATTTTCATTTCCTCTAAACCATGCAAGACACTTTTAAAAATAGACTATTTGGTATAAATAATTTTACAAAAGTTTATTTTGTATTTCAGACAAAACACGTACAAGAATTGGAGAGAAAGCAAAAACAAAACGCCGCGGCTGAAAAGAAGCTCGTAAAAGATATAACAGCGCGTCAAGAACAGGAGAAAAAGGCGTTCGAGACACAACGCAAGCGCGAATATAAGGCTAACAAGGAAAGATGGAAAAAAGAACTTAGTATGGACGACGCCACGCCTAAACGGCAAAGGGATGCTACATTACAGTGAGTGTTAAAACTGCATAATTTTTAATACTATAATCTAAATCTATTGAAAAATATTAAATGTAACGGGTGGTTACGGTTTTTATTATTTTCAAGTCAGTTCCACTTCAGTTGTTTTATAACTTATGCATATTTTGGTAGTTCAATCCACGAGGAGTTATACAAAAGCACTAAAGTAATATTTATTAATGAGCATATGAATAGTCACAATCAATTTAAATATATCTTCCGTCCCGTGAAAAATCTATCTTTGATAGATATTGAGAAAATATTTCTTTATGTTAAGGATTGTGTGCTCCATAAATCCCTTACTATACTGGTTCTGGGCAAAAAAATTGAATTAGCCATAATTTGGATGAAAATCTCTGCAATCATCGTATTAAAAGTCAGTGCAGTTGTCTTATTCAAATCTTGCTTGCCCTTTCCACTATCCCAAGATTAATGCTAATAATTATCATTTGACAAGAAAGAATAATTCTGAACATCTGGCTTTCCTTTTTATGTGAATAACAATAAACATTAAACAATCCCCAGGTCCCAAAAGGATAACCTCAAGCAGGCGGAGGCGGTCGAGGAAGCGCGGCTAGTGCGTTCCCAACGCGAGTACCTCGAGCTCGAACTGCGACGGTTCCGACGACGTCGTATGCTCGCTCTGCATCACAAGGAGCAGGAGTTGCTTAGAGAGGTAGATTAAATGTTGGATGAAACTAATATGCATTCCTTGTATAACTCCATTTCTTAATCTTGGTTTATGTACTGTGATTGATATTTTTGTGGTAATGTATAAGTACTACCACTATTATGTCTTTAATTATTTATTGGAAAATTTGTTTGCAATATTTTAAACACATATAGTGATGTATTGTAAGTATATTGTTACTTTTAGGAGTTAAATAAGCGACAGACGCAATTAGAACAAGCACATTCAATGCTTCTTCGTCATCATGAAAAAACGCAAGATCTAGAGTACCGGCAACAGAAAGGAGTGCATTCGTTAAGGTACTGATTTTTATTGATAACTTCATTGACCTTTTTGAAAAAAAAAAAGATATTAAGATCTCCAGATAAACCATAAAAATACAAAATTTTTATGTAATCAATAAGTATCATACAATAAAATAATGTAAATTTTACATTGTTTCATTTTGTACCATTTTGACGGAAACGTCTGGCCGTCATGATCAAAGGTTGCGTTGATTAGTAGACACTTTGTTATAAGATTTCTTATCATGGTGTATGTTGATTCATTCAAAAACACAGATAAAATGTTTTTATGTGTTTTTGACTAATGCCTTTGATATGAGTTTTGACATGGCATTGCGTGTTGATTGGCGAAACTCAACGTCTCGCTTTGCCTTCGTTATCAGAGCGAAGAAATGGAAATTCAATATTTTATTTCCTTGAGTGGGAGGTTAACCCACAAATTGTCGCATCACACAATAACAGATTGTGCCTCTGCAACACTACTGGCCTCTTATATCTTTTTTGTTTTTTTAAAAACTCTGTTATGCTGAACATATACCCAGTGTTAAGGGCTTCCTCAACTCGTCAGCTACAGTTGTTTAATTATTTGTAGGGAAGAACAATTAGCCAACCAGCATGCGACCGAGTTGGCGAACCAGCGCGATTACATGCAGCGTGCTGAGCACGAATTGCGCAAGAAGCATGCGTTGCAGCTTAAACAGCAACCCAAGAGCTTAAAGGTATATTTATTAATTATACTAGCAGGCCCTGTAAACGTTATCCTTTCCTAAATGATGAATATATTATACAGGGTGGAAGAGGCTGCGCTTCTTTAATTGAAACTGCATATAGGGTAAAAAATTTCAAACCCGAAGCTAAAGAAATTAATCAAGATGCCTCAACAGTTTGGACGTAGGATTTTTTTTTCATTTCACGATTTTTCTCCATACCTGTATTGCGTGTGACGCACACATACACATACTACTACAAAAATACTACTAAGCGTTGCCAAACTTCTACTTTTCATTCGTCAAAACAAAACCGAACGAGAAAGAACGATATCTCGCGTTCTTTTTCACGCAATTACCTATTTATTATAAATCTAAATAACGTTCAAACCTCTTATTAAAATTGTTTAACAAAATCCTACTTTAAGTCAATTTATTATATCACCTTTATTATGAAATTATTTAGAAATACTGCATGGTTATTGAACCACCCACAAAGTTATATTCAAAATTTTTAACACAAAATGATATTGAACTACGATAGATAGGTACTTACATTTAACATTAGTTTTACATCGTCGTTGTCGCATTCTCCTTTTACTATCACTAATATTTACATCATAAGTAATATTAAAAACTCAACATTTGTTTGAAATGTCTTAAAAAAATGTATGTTTTGATAGTACACTCAAATACTGACACAATAGTTTCACATTTGAGAAAAATACTCAGTAATCACATCATCACGATCACGAAACATTCATCACGATTTTAGAAATCCGATTAATGATAAAAATTAATATTAAACAACATCCAAATAATTTAAAACACTTAATAATTATTCAACGTATAAAGTCGAACAAAATAATGTAAATACAACAGAACTTAGCCGTTCCGCGGCTAAGTTCTGTTCTCACACAGATAATTAAAAACATTGTAATAGTTGCCATTAACTAAAATACTTATCGAATATACTATTAAATTTTTTATTAAGATTTTCATTATTATTTATATTTGTATGATTATTTTGATAGAAAATCGTATAAAAATTAAATATTAAACGAGTTTTATAATGTTACACGAGGACCTGCGAAAACTCAATACGAAATAAATTAATATTTAGTAATTATTTGTAAATAGTATTGATAATTTTATTAATTATTTTAATATCAAATCATGCGTAAAAAGTATAATCTACATTTATTATGAATTATAGTGTTATATTGCACAATCAATCAATATTAAAAATGAATTTTGTTATCTGTACAAAGACACCCCGCTCACGCCGCACCGATTACCGGGGATTCCCATAGAATCGGTGCGGCGCGTACATTCTGCGCAATAGTAGTTGGGTCGGACTATAGCTGAATGCTATTTACTAAACCATATAAATACAACGGGTTATGGGCCCAGACCACGTCGTAACAATAATAAAGAAGATTGCATCAATCGTAGAAAATTAGAAATACTGGCGAGATTAAAACAGCGTTACTTCACGCGACGCTTCGGCGTTGGTATTGAAATTTGGAGGTTAAGTTGCCGGGAAGGAATAAAAAAGAAAAACAAGCAAAATAAACAATCACAATGGAAAGGAAACAGCACAGTAATAAAACTGGAAGGAGTAAAAAATTGGAATGCTTGGAAGTTCCAAACCATAATACTACTACGGGGGGAAATTGTGTCATCATCATCTGCATTTATTGTAAAAAGAAATGCTACAATTAAAAGAAATATTAAATGTTTCAAGTGTAATAATATGGGTCATTATCGAGCTGAATGTAATGTGGACAGAAAATGTAATATTTATTGTTAAAAAAAGTGAAAAAAAATGCTATTATTGTAATAATTTTGTAAACATGTTAAAAATGAGTGTTAGTTTAAAACGGGAACATAAAAAATGTGTTTGTAGTGCAACAAAAGTAAAATTAAAAACCTAATAGAAATAATTCAATAAAAGTGTGTGTAAAGTGTATTCCTAAGTGTTGCGTTAATTTAACATCAGCTCGCCGCCGTTGCCTACATACCTACGCTAGTTGCTGCGACTCGATTTCTTGAATGAAGCGTGTGCGACGTTGCCGCTTTGACAGGTAAGTGTGTGAGTGATAATATAACACTTTACAAATGGCGTTTTTTTTTTAAACGATTATTTTATTATTTATTTTGTTTGAAAAAATAACTTTTTCATTTTTGGGAATTATTTTTTTTCTGAATTATATTAGGCTTTTATAGAGTAGTTAAAACTGTGGTTTCATTTAAAGTGGTGCCGTCAATTCCACCCTGTATATTATTCTTATTTAATCTATCTCGTGATTTCTTATACACCTAGTTAATACAGTAAATAAAGACTGGAATGGCATCTACTAAGTGTTGAATTGTATTTTTCTAACCATCCAAGGACCCTTTAAAATATGAACACAGTTTTATCCAAATCGAAATTAAGAAGAATTATATTATCTAATTGTGTATTTTTTTCTCACAGCAAAAAGAAATGCAAATTCGTAAACAATTCCGTGAAACCTGCAAGATACAGACGCGCCAGTACAAAGCACTCAAAACGCAGATTTTACAAATGACACCTAAGGTAAGTTTGCTTAACTCTTAAGCATTTCTAATAGCATTTAGTTTTTTTTATGTCTGCTTTGGTAGCAACTAATTTATAAAAACACTATCAACAATGTTTGTGTTATATATTATTCTCTAGGAACAAAAAATTACGATGTCACTTTCTGCCCAATTTAAATACAATCATTTCAGTGCATATGGAACCTTTTTTTTCTGCATTCTATCCTGCAATCGACCATAATACTATAAACAGATATGGGAGGTGATTGAAACTTAAATTTCAATAATAATTTTATTTATCATTTTTAAACATGTGAATATTATTCTTTAGGAACAACAAAAGGAAGTGATAAAATCGCTCAAAGATGAGAAACGTCGCAAACTAGTTCTCCTCGGTGAGCAGTATGACCAGAGTATCAATGAGATGTTGCAGAAACAAACTGTGCGTCTTGATGAGAGTCAGATGGTAAACATTTTTTTTAAAATTTTTTTCTGATATTTATTTACTTTACCAGCCGATACCTATTTTAGCGGATACTGTTTACTGGTTTTAAAAAATTATGAATATTTTTGTATTTAGTTCTATATGATTGATTTACATTATATTATTATATTAGATGGAGTGTCAACAACTCAAAATGCAACTAGTCCACGAGCTGGACATGCTAACCGCGTACCAGAGCAAGAGTAAGATGCAGGCTGAGGCGCAACGCAACAGGGAGCGGCGCGAGCTGGAGGAGCGTGTCGCTGTACGGCGAGCGCTTTTGGAGGCGAAGGTACTTTTTTGATCTCTTTTATTTTTTTTTGTTCTTTAAATTTCATTTAGTGCTCTTATTCAAATTCAAATTCAAATTCAAATTATTCTTTATTCAAATAAACTTATAATAAGCACTTTTGAATCGTCGAATGAACATATGAACAAAAAGCTACCACCGGTTCGGAAGGCAGTTCTGCTGAGAAGAGCCGGCAAGAAACTCAACAGTTGCTCTTTTCAAAATCAATGGTACAATCTATTACATTAGTTGGCAGCTATCCTGCATTACATTCAATAGACAATTCCATACATGTTTGTCCTCTAAGTAGTCCTCTAAGTATTATATTATTATTATGTTATCTATGTTTTGCCATAACTTTATTTTAAATAAGGTAATGAAATGTTTGTATATAATATATTTTTATGGATTTGCTATAGACTATCACATATAATGAAATATTATGCAGAAAATATCCTAGGATTTTTACAACGTTTCCATATTTGTAAATACAACGTAAACTCAGCTGAAGACACATTTTATACATTTTTATAATGTATAACAAATGGCCGATAAATGCAGAGAAAAAAAATACTGACTACTATTTGAAAGTTCAAAATCAAATAAATATAAGGCAACGTATAAACAATTATTAGCTACCAGACTAATAGAATAGTCTACACGTAACTCTAAATATGAAACATAAAATAAAACAGATGGAGTCGGAGTGCGCGCAGTTCGTGGCAGAGCGCGCCGAGCGCACGCGGATGCTGCACGAGCGCCACGAGCGGGAGCTCGAACACTTTGACAGCGAGAGTGCACGACTCGGCTTTAGGTATGGAATATTAGTGTTACCCTATAAATAAGAAAATACTTAGTAAATGAATTCCATGGATGGTTCTCGTCGTAGTGGAGTGAGGACCATAGAGCAGTGTCTGGGACTTGTTACCCAAGTTTTTCTTTAGTCCCCGTTTGGTGCAATACTACTACACTTAACAAACAAAACAAAGGAATCTGGTTATTTATAAAACATACTGAAAGTCCAGACTGGATGAAATCATAAAATAAATTTCGCATATGTACTTGAAAATATGTTTGCAAAATCAACTATTCATTTTAGCTTCTATTACTTTCATTTAATTTTTTTTATTAATATTACAGTGCAATGGCGATTGCAGAAGGCAGCCGAGAAGGTTACGGCGAGGAGGAGCAGTCGCTATCAGGCTCCATGTTGTCTCTTGCTCACAGCAATTCTTCGGCCAGTTTCCCAGCAGGCTCACTTTAAATCATCACACTGCTAAAAGTGTTGCCAGATATAGGAATAACTTTCTAATGTTACGCAATAAGCACACTCTGACAACCTGTTCATTGAAAATGTAATAATTATTTAATTATACTCTGCGGAGCATGTCTGGCAACACTCATTACAAAGCTGTAGTTAGGTGACAATCGCAGTGATGACCATGTCATTATATATATTAGATTGCTTAAATTTATTTAGGCCACACTAGTGATAAACTGCAGTTTTGTGTATAATTATATTCCAAAACACATTCATATATCACAACCCATCTCAATAACCCTCTCTCATGTCATACATGCTGCCCAGTTAGTGCTGTCGCTACTAGTGTCTAGTGACAATAGTACGTAGATATAACTCACTTATATAAAAAAAGTGTCTCATGAGTTCGCAACACCATTTTAAAAATAATATATTTAGCCATAAGATTTATTAGGAAGAATAATCGAATGATTTTAATGGAAGTGAATTTTAAATATGCTGATGTGCTGATACTGTGTTTTGTATTCGTACATAATCGAATGTGAAATGTTTATTTTATAGTGCAATTGTAAATTAAAATATATTGTCTTTTCTGCTTCACTTACCCCATGTACATAATGTACGCGATGTTTTACATGTTAGTTGTGTTAGAATGAGATAATAAATACTTAGAAACTGTAGATATTACTGAATTTTGTAGCTATATGGCTCATTGTTTGTTTAGCGCAAAGTTGTTTTAGGAATATATAACGAAATATTTGAAAATTAAATGTAATAATTGTAGGCAGTGCCTGTGTTAATTGCGTAATGGATGACTGCTGTCTAATCTGTCTTTAAAAATAATAAGAATATTAGAATAAATAAATAGGTATGTCACTATAGCAATTTCTAAGTAACATGTTGTATAAATTGCCAAATGAAGTATATTTTAACTGTCGTCAAAATCTAAATGTATCTTTGATATATCTATTGTTTTGTATTATAGTTATTATGTATTAATAGTAATCAAAAATGCACAATGACATACTAGCGATATCTTATCGTTGTTTTCTCTAACCCCTGCTCGAGATATATAAAGATATTCCATTCAATTATTTAAAGATAAAAATCACTTCTAGCGGCAGCGCCTCATTTCACCCTTTTCATTTATTACTGAGACTGTCAAGCCCTCCCGTTATTGCTTTGTCATTTCATTCAGTAACGAATCATTCGGTTTTACTCTCCGTTGAGCTAAGGGCCTTCCATATATTACGTCACACGAATAATAAAGATTATGTGTGATTTTTCTCTTTATCACACCTGGTCATTTTTCCAAGACTTCGCCGCTCATATTGTAAAACGTTACATATTTAACTATTAATTATACCTATAAATTATAGCAGGATATTATTGTGTATATTATATATGAAAAATTATGTGTTGAAATTCAGGAGTCCTCCCACCACTTGTCACAAAGATTACAGTTCGTCAATTTTCTCCTTGTGGATGTCTCTCATTGTGTGATGTATGGATGGCCCCCCTAAAGGCGTTACTGCTACCATGAGTTCATGTGTATTTGTAAATAAATCTCGTGATAACAGCAATAATTTCTAGTTATCGCTTATTTATACGATTATTTTTAAAAATATATCTTTTGTTATATTGTATTTTCGTTAAGTCTTCCATAAATACGACAGTATTTGATTTAGCCAATAAATGGGAACCGGGAGGGCGTTTCCTATATAAAATATTAAGTTTGTAGCACTCCAAATTTACTTTATTAATGAACGCAATAGTGTTTCTGACACTAAGATAGATATTTAATTTGTTATATTAAATAATATATTATTACATGCATGACATACAATAATTAAATAAAATAAATTATTTAACATTTGTTAGTATTGGAATATTTTCTTTATTAAGCTTTTATTAATATGGAAAAAAAAATGCAAGACAAGAGGAAAAATTGGCAATTTGAATATATTTTTATCGCTTTATATATATGACAAGTCACATTTTAATACACTGTGACCATAGGTTTATTTTTTTATTTTAAACGTTAATAAAATTGAGTTTTATAAATCCATTGAAGGATCCAAGACAAATGTTTTAAAATGCCAGTCGATGTATATTATTGTTTATATAACTGCTTTAGTGTCAAAGATGCATTTGCAGGTATAGATGATATTTATAGGATAATATGATAAGATTGTTCGCGATTGTCGAGAGGATGGTTGAATGTAACAGTGGAGTGAGCATGAGACGCTTTTATTAGAGTTTTACTAAAGTAACTTCGCTCTGTTTATTTATATTAACAACTTTTGCACTGACTGTTACTAAATTGTACGGACGTCGATCGTTTTACAAATTATGACAGACCTGAAAATTTCACACGTTTTTAGCAAAAAATATTAGTTTCTTTTTAACTTAAGCATTTTTGCACCGTGTAAGTTACTGTGTCGAGTATTTAAATGGTTTTAGTTTTTTTTATACATTAGATTTTAAAATCAACAAATTCCTTTATTATATTATTTTTGCACATTTATTGTGATCAATTGTTTTGTAGAATTTGCAAACGGAACGATGATAAGTCGAACATTCAAAAAGTTAGGCCGTCCATCTTGTACTGTGCATACTGTGCATACTGTGCATACTCCATATAAAGGCAGAGCGGAGTCCAGTAGTAGGCATGATTTAAACTATGATACTAGCACTTTCGATCTACTCTTGTATAATATGTAGTCTATCGTAAGTTTCTATAGTGATTTTAGCTATTTTTTTCCATCTTATCAGATAATTCAAGATTGAAAAATTCCTAAATAGAAAAAAAAATAAAACCGTGGAATGGTATAAATCTAAGATAAACTTTGTAGTGTAATCGGGAATTGAGCTTAGGTTCCCCACGGAGAGCGAGCCGCCGACCGCGCGCCCCCACACGCTTGCGACTATCGAACACAGAGATATATTATTATTTATAATATTAGATAGTCAAAATTATTATATTCATATCATTAGTTTATAATTTAGGCGTTATTTTTGCATATATGACAATGTTGAATTTTTTAATACAATATTAATTCGCGTTCGATCTGAACTAAGATATAGGTTATCTAGACGGATCGTTCCTGGAGCGGTACGACGGTATCTGTCGCTTGCGATAAATAATTTTTAAAATTTTATACTTGACGCTTTATTGTACGAAAAGAGCAGGTGCTGTTGTATGTCGTATAACTGACTGCCATTTATAATTTGTAAATATAAAGTATATATGAATATGTATATGTATGAAGCAAAGCACGAGATTTGCCTTACGTTGGCGGGGCGCGTCGGCGGCCTGTACATAGTCGACTACTATACTATACTATACTATATATAGTATTAGCTTGTTTGTTAATTCTGTGAGGCGCGTGCGTGTGCGGAAAACAGTGCTAATTACTTTTCTTTTAATTAGTGTTCTTAATACATACTGTATTTTCGACTAAGCTTACCAGTCATATATGTATAGGCGAATACATATTCTTATTATTATTATTTAATTTAACGAGGATTTTAGTCATAAATATCCAAATTTAGTTAATTATTATTATTTGTATTATTTTTTTTTCTCACAGATACTTGATATTTATCTAATCCATAATTTTTATTATTTAGATATTTCAAGATTCCATAATAATATCAATGAAAATGAATATAAAATGTTTTACTATTTTTGACAATAACGTCTCTATACAATATTTGATTGTTTTTTTTATATATGTATTCCTTGTGAGTTTCCGTTTGTTTGATGTGTGACATCTCTTGTACCTACCTATGTATGTGTACGAGGCTATACTCGACCCTCCTCCCGAGCTGACCAAAATTAATGACAATAATTTATATACAGCCTAACTAGACTCGTCATCTGGTCTCCGTACGTACTGTTTTACAGAGGGCCACGCGTGAGAGTGCAGCGGTGGTCAAAAATGTTCTATTAGAAAAAATATTGATTAAACTTCTGTAATTTATTTATAATATTTTCTCTGAAATATGTATATGTCTTAATTTAAATTTTTTTTTTTAAGACAAAAATATAACAGACAAATCGATGGTCCCTAGATATAGTATCGAAAGTGAAAAATCACTAATGTTTTTATTACTCATTTAAACTACTAACAAGTGTAGTTTTAAGGATTTTGTTTTCAAAATTTCAAATAAATGGTTATTTATTGCGTGCAGGAATCGAAAACTACCCTTGATAGAAGTTTAAAACAATTTTCTACTTTCGATACTTTACCCAGGGACCGTCGAAATATTCTAAATTCTACAAATTAATTGCAACGAAATTTCATGCAGGTTTTATATTTATGTATTGGTCGACTTCGTTAGCTGTGTAAGTCCAGTGATATTTTTATATATCTATATATATATAAATAGTGTAGTAATATATAAACACTGTTTTATACGCGGAAGCATTTAGTATCTGTGTCGCCACCGTTGTACACTACAAAGGCAAATTCGTAGCAATATTTGGGAGCGAAGCACTAAGGAATTGAATTGTAAGCTCTAACTTAGCTCGAGTGCGTTAGATTGCTGGTACTTAAATGTTAGGCGAGTAGCTTCTCTCTGGACGAGCCACGCGTTCACTTGTTAGCCTAAAATCTAAAAATCCCAACTATAGAGATAATTTAATTAATTCGACTGAGACGTCAATATATTAGCTGCATCGGCGAGAGGTACAAGCGTAGAGTGTAGGCGCATCGGTTCTCTTCCAAACCTCCCACCACTTGCTAGTTGGACTAAGAACGTTTATTAACCACTGTGTCGCGACAGACGTAAAATAAATACTATATAATTACCAAACTAGTAGATAGTGTTCACGTATTATGTAAATTGTAACTATTATTTTTATATTTTACCATTGTATGTATAGTCACGTTTGTGCGAGGTGCGACAAAGTGCGATGTCTCCGGCACTGTTGTTTTCTTTTAATTATTATTTTTTTTGTTATATATTTAAATAATAACACAATCGACTTCTAGTTTTAATAATTATTATCATTAATTATTATATTGTAATATAATCTTATTAATGAAAAAATCAAACAAAATAAATAATAGAAAAGAAATTTATACGTTTATTTATTTTATTTTAATTATTATTATTTCCTTTCATTGCATCCTATATTCCCTTTCAATTTTCTTTAATTCTTTTGGATATGCAAAGTAGTGAGTCTGTAAATGTTAGTGTTTATATTAGCTTGCATATTGTTCTATATTTATACTTAAAATAACAAAGAATCAGCAGTAGGTATTACTGATATAACTAGAATTTTTTATGGAAATCTTTTTATTCAAATTATTTTAATTTCTTCCGGTCTGGAAAGATAAAACTATATTAAGTTAAGACAGCGACCTCACACATGTCTCTAAAATGAGGAGGAAATGCAGATCCAAGTTTTAAATTAGCTTCCCTTTTTAGGGTTCCGTACTTCAAAGGAAAAAAGTGGATGCATTATAAGATTGTTTGTTTTCTTGTCTAGGTTCCTGCTATAATCAGGATTCTTCAGCGTGAACCTGAAAAGAAATCACGAGCCGTAAGTAGAAGCAGAAAGCTTGTGGCATGTCTAGAGAGCGCGCAAGATCACAATTCACAAGAGCAACTCAATTGTTGAATATATTTTGTATATTTTTTCGGTGTTGAATTAGGTATTTTCATTAATAAAAGGAAATATCGAATCTAAATGAAATTGCTAAACAGACATAATATTATTAGAAAATAATATATTTATTTTATTTATCTAAGTATTTAGAAAATGTATATAATTATGTTATTAGAAGTGTGGAACTGTCAATGCGACTGGTTTTATTTAAATTTATATTTTCATGTCTTCGCTCTGATGTCGACGTAAAGTGCTGCATTGAATTCCGTCGCTCCAGAATTCGGCGGAAAATGGGGAAGGGAGTGTCTTAACTCCTGTTTCCTCTTTCTGCTGTGTGTGGGATACGCTGTAAAGATTTTTTAAACACATAAACAAATACAGTAATAGTTATAGTTTATATAACTAAAAAAAACCGTATCTTTAAAGCAAACATTAAACAGTATTTTATTGAGATATTATATATATCTCAATATTTGTATTTATAACAATCAAAGGAAAATTGTTACAACATAATGATACCGATTAACATAATTTATGTTATTATAAGCATATATATATATTTATTAACATCTTTTATAGTTTATCTAATTTACAATGTGCCAACACGGTCTGGAACGTTCATAATAGAAGGCGGGACACACCCAATCCCGCGTTCTTGCCCTAATATCTTTTGATTACACGTACTTAGACCACATTATGATGGTAGGTATCACCCGTTCACTAATAGGGTTGCCAGCTTTCGTTGTTTTGTTTAAAATTTGTGAAGAAAAGAGAGTATTCTCTTTCTTTATATCACGGGACACGTGGAATTTTTAATAGGATATCTCATATCCTCATACTAAATTTTGTGTTTTAGTTAATTAATATCAATTATACACCATAATTAAATAAAGTATTAAAAATAGAAATAGATAAAAATAAATTCCTATGTTGATATTAATATATATATTAATAGATATTTGATTTTAAGTTATTTATATATTCTATAAATGTTTAAATATTCTAATTTAATCATTTATCTTTTATAGTTCCAATTATTAATTTTACAATAACGTAAAACAGAATAAAAATAAAATCTAAAAAATAATCTATCAATTAATATATCATACCATATTAAAATCAATGCATTCATAAAATAAATCATATAAAGCGACAAATATGTAATTTGTGACAGATATACTGGCGGCCACTGTAATTATATTTTCAATCAGTTCAAATCAATATGTATGAAATGGTAGGAATGGTATTTATGTAATTATTATGTCTATATTTACGAAGCAAGACGGCTAAATAAAAAGGCCTGTACGCAATAATGACAATGCGTTTATCGTAATTGTGGTACCAGCTGGTTATAGTACCAGACACAGAGTTAAGGGTCACTTGGAACCTCGACAGTTAGTCTCTCATGTAATAATTTACGTAAAATCTTCACGCATAGCAGGGTAGGCAAAGGGAATCTGGGAACCTTGTGTTAAGACACTCCGTTCCCATTAAAACACTACCGTTCCCAATTTCCCGCGAATTCTGGTGTAATTGCGTGTTAAGTGAAGGAATTCAATGCCGCTCTTTGCCACGTTACCAGAGCGGGGAAATAAAAATATTAACTGTTTAATTTTCTCGACTGGGAATCGAACCTATAAACTGTCGCGTTTACAGATGTACGTTTGTGCTTCTGCGCCGCTACGTCCATCACAACGAGTGTACAAAGCTGACAAAGTATTTGTTTAATAAAAGTTTTATATTCGAATATTCAATGTTATGTATCTTCATCTTTTAATGAGCATATTATAGTATCTATTTATTTTATTAAATTATATAATTTATCATTTATACAAATAGATAGTCTGTACTCGCCCTTATATTAAAAGTAACAGTGTAAGTGGTACGAAAATCTAATTCTCCGATACAAACCTACCGCGCCCACTGCTGACGTTCTCTTTGTACAGTCAATAAGAAATAACTACTCTTCATAAGCACTAGGCTTCATGGCTCTACAAAATCATATTTGAAATATTTAGCATAATAAGAATCTTTCATGGTGATGTTATCCTGATGAGTTTTGTTCCGCATCCCGGACCTAGTAGGCAGAGGGAACCTAGTGTTAAAACACTCCGTTCAACTCTTTTCACCGAATACTGGAGGCATTGCGTTGAGTGCCAAAACGAGAGCGAAGAAATGGTTTAAATAAATTTAAGTAAATATTTTACTTCCTCGAGTGGGGATCGAACCCATAACCAGCCGTGTTTACAGTCACACTCTGTACCTCTGCGCCACGACTGGCATCCCAAGACGTCCATCTCACAGTCTATTTGTTATATTATAAATTAAATATGCCTACATTTATTGTATAACTTTTGGTTTTTATTAAGATCACTAAAAGATCCAATAATCTATAGAGATATCACCCTGTACATCACCCTTGTCAACAAAATTTTTCTTCTTAAAATTTCTGTATTTTGTTTTGTGCAATAAAGAATATTATATATTATATAATAATCTAAGCACAGTCAATACTGCTAGATACAAAAAGGTAACAATTTAATTCAATTTTACGTGTAATGCCAATTAAAATCTACTTTTAATACAGAACGACTCAGTCAACCTATAAATTTAAAGTTATGTACAAACTAGAAGCAATAAACGATAATGATTTTAAGTTAGGCTTAATAGTTAACAATTGCAAATGCAATATTTAATATTTAAGTATATTATATTAATTATACATTCTAAGTCTATATTTAATCAAATGTATCTTATAAATTTTAATTTTATAAGCTCCATAGTTATATGTCTACTTGTTATAAAATTTCGCGTGATTAATTACATTCCACATTTAATGGTAACGATAAATTTTTATTATGTTTCTTGTCTTGGAACAATTAGTCAGTTTAAACATACCTTCCTATAGTATAGTATTTATAATTCATATAAAATATTGATATTTATGATATTTTTTTAAACAAGTAGCTATACATTTTCATTCTTCGCTCTGGTGTCGTGGCAAAGCGCGGCGTTGAGGTCCGCCACTCAACACGCATTGGCTCTGGAATTTTCGGAAATTGGGGAACTCTGCCTATCCTGCTGTGTGCGGGATACAGATTGAAACTTAAGTAAAACACGTTAGTATTGATGACGTACGTTTGTATTAGTTACTTATTAATTAATTTCTCTTTGTTTTCCAACTTTGGTAAGGCAAATTGTGGCGTTGAATTCCACTAATCAACACGGAAACAACAGAACTGAATGTCTTCAAAACAACAACAACAGTAGACCTGAAAAAAAACTATACAATATTATAATTCGTTCTCATTAAACGGAGATGTTTATAGCATTTATGTGGGGAATGAAGTACACCTAACCCCATATATTTTTCAAAATTGTACATATTTATTTATCTCTATATTGATCCCATCACTGTCTTATATTTTGTATTTTTTAACACAACATTAATTATCACCCCTTATCTATCTATATATATAAAATCGAAAGGTCACTCACTCATCACGAAATCTCAGAAACTACATGTGTTAGGAATCTGAAATTTTGCATAGGAGTTACTTATAGGACGTATGTGCTCGCTAAGACGGGAATTTGCAATATTCGACTTCTAAGGGGTTGTTTTTGGGGTCGAAAGTTTATATGAAACTTTGTTACTACAAATGCTAGCAAATGTCTCAAATTTTGCATAGACGTCACTAGGACGTAGTCATGGAGACAGAAATTAATAATAACATAGGTCACGCGGGTGTAACCGCAAGCGGGCCGCTAGTTTTTTATATAATAATCAACTTCACGCTGTATCCCGCACACAGCAGGGTAGGCAGAGGGCATTTAGTGTTAAGAACCTTCGTTCCCCACTTTCAATCAACTCCAACAGAGTCTCCAATTTGGCAGAATAGAGTGTAATCTGTGGTGTAATTGGAGAAAATATTCTGTAATTCTTTGTAGAAACAAACAGTAAAGTAGAACTGTCAAAATCCATCACTATATCTTCCTGTTTGCACTCCAACCGGAAACTGTTTCCAATGCAACATTTGATGATGATGACCAATTAATGCAACTCCGGGGCGCATTGGAGCGTGCGCCACGCGACCCAGGAATGTCTATTAATTGCTAATATGTGTAACGAGTTGAAAAAAAGGTGTAAAAGTTGAAATTAAATTATACATTATATTTGCTTGGTAATATAAAAAGTATAAATCAGCTTCATGCTATATCCCGCGCACAGCAGGATAGGCTGAGGGAACCTCGTTAAGACACTCCGCTCTCCACTTTCCGCCGAATTTCGGAGGCATTCTGCCTCGACAACACAGCGAAGAAATGATAAAATTAATTTAAATAAATATTTCATATAAAAAGTCTAAAGTGTAAATAAAGTTCTTTGATATATTTGCAAAAAAGACATATTATGCCATAGTCAAACTTTATTGTTAGTAGTTCGACATCTTCGTTCGGGATTTTGATATATAATGTAATTAGCGGTTTTTAAATAGTCATGTTTTTCTTAAACATTTTACACTGAGAGGCCAGTCAGTAGGACTGCAAACACGAGTGGTTGAGGGTTCAATTCAGTCGAAAGTTGGGAACGGAATTGTGTTAATGAGAACGGAATATCTTAACCGTAGGTTCCCTCTGCCTATCCTGCTAAGTGCGGGATACAGCGAGAAGCAATAAACCAATACACCGAATAAGAAGCGAATTCATAATCTTTATGTCATTAAATACTGTCAGTTTGTATTTAACATTGACATTTTAGTTGCAAAATGCTAACTAGTTCACCTCATTAAAAGTAATAACTAATCATAGAAAATCATATAAATTAACATATACCTATATATATCGAGAAACGTTTAAATAATTTAAAGTTAAAGAAAATGTTTCAATTATATTGCAAGTACTAAATATTATTATTTCCAACAACAAATTGTTGTTAGTTTTTATTACTTCTAATGTACTGACCGAGTACGGCTGCTTGGGCATATTCTAGTGAATTATTCATTCCTGCACCTACTTGAGTTTTTGTTGACAGGAGTTGTTTTTAACACCGACCTTGTGGATTACCTTTTATTCATTTTTATATTTATTAGCCCGACCTAAGCCTCGTTTTAATGAAGCTTTTTTTTAGTTTTCCTTTCTATCCTGCACATAACAGGATATTCAGATCGAAACTGAGAATCTAGTGTAAAGATACTCCGTCTCCATTAAAACACTTCTGTTCCCCATTTTCCGCCGAATTTTGGAGGCATTACGTGTTGAGTGGCGCAACTCTACCCCGCGCTTTCCCTCGTTACCAGAGAGAAGAAATGAAAGTATTGAATATTTAATTTCCTCGCGAGATAATAAACACACAACCCGCGTTTACAATAGCCTCTAAGAGTAAATGAAGCTTTTATGATAAAAAAGAGATGACTCTATGTCGAGTCACACAAACGGAGAATAGATTCCTTACTCTACGTACTCTCGATCTACTCCGCTAGAGAGAAAACAACCTAAGCTGCTTTTTATTAAGGGACTTAGACATTGAAAAATATAGACATACAAATTTCCAAAGATATACGTACGTTGTATATATTAAATTGAAATCATTTTACGAATGAACAATAGATATATAAATTATATAAACTATTCTAAATCTACGTAAGCACAGTAGGTAATAGATTTATGCAGAGAAATACAGAACCAGAGGAAGTCTATTCAGAAGTCATTTATCGAAGCACCTGTTGCTACATGCTCGTGAAATGAGAGACTTAAATATTACTTTTGAAATTTAATGAAAATATGTAATAAGAGCATACTTTTTATTTATAAAATTTAAATGAGGCTAGTCCTGGCGCAGGGGCACAAGCGTCTGCCTATAAACGCGACAGGGTGTGGGTTCTATTCCCATTCGATGAAATGTAATATTTAATATTTACATTTCATCGAGGCAGACCCTGGTAATAGCCGGGATTAATGTCAGGAAGAAGAAGAATATTTACATTTCATCGCTTTCGTTTCCAGGCGCGGCGTAGGGCTCCGCCACTCAACATGCATTGCTTTCGGAATTCGGCGGAGTGAACACTATCTTTCACACTTCCCTCCTTGTACTCTGCTGGTTGCGGAATACAACATGATTTACTTATTTATTTATTTTTTTTATAATAAAAAAAATCATAGTTTTATTATATTTTTATTTTCTATTTAATATTATTCTAATTTTCTCAAAAACCTTTGATGTAGTACACTCCTTCATCATTTATATTTAATATATGGGGCAATATTTCATATTTCACTAAAGGTCAAGTCTAGCATAAATCAAATTCTAATTCAATAATTATTATTTTTTGCCAAACTATAACATTCGATAAACGAAAAAAAAGAATATTTTCCGCGGAAGTATTCAAACTGTAATAAATACTTAATAAGATCTAGAACGATTTATTGAGCAATTGTTTTCAACGAAACGAAAGTTAATCGAAAAATATTTTATGTTATGAAATATTACAAACATGATTATAAATTAGACGTTCTCGTGGCGCCGGGGTACAAAGGTGTGACAGTAAAGCGACGGTTATGGGTTCGATCCCGACACGAGGGAATGCACATTTATTAATATTTTCATTTTTTCGCTCTAGCCCCAAGGCAAAAACCCGGCGTTGGGTTCTGCCACTCAACACACAGTGCCTTGAAAAATTCGTAGGAAAGTGGCGATCGGAGTATCTTAACACTAGGTTCCCCCTGCGTACCCTGCTATGTGCGGGATACAGCGTGAAGCCGACTTTTATTATAAATTACGTTGTATTCTATATCGCTTTATAAGGTACACAATTATATGAAACAAGAAATTAGAAGATCGAGTTCTAGAGAATAATAGATACTTCAGGCAATTATAGTGTTCAATAGACCTAAGGTACCTTTATAATGTTTTTTTTAATATCAACGTTTTTAAGAAAAATATACTTTTTTAGTTCATATTACGTACCAATTCTAATTTGAACACGTGAAAATAAAAAAATAAAAATAAATTGACATGTACTAGAGAAATGTATTAATTTAGACATAAAATTAAATCTTAGCTGATTTATTTATTTTAAAATAATTCAACTAAAATCAAGAAATAAATAAAGATAATAAAAAACACACACAAATAGATTCTATATATATTATGTTTATAGTTGCTAATGTTCCTTATCATACATTACTTATTGTACTAATGGAGCCTCTTGCAATCGACAATATACAAGGATACCTCTATCTTTGAAACATCGGGGGATATTACGATAGCTTGCGTAGATAAATATTATGTAAATAAGTGTTGAAATATATCATTATTTCGATATATTTGATTATCAGTTAAAATATCAGTTTCAGGCTGCATCCCGCATACAGCAGGGTAGGCAGAGGGAACCTAGTGTTAAGAGACTTTCCCACTTTCAGCCAAATTCTGGAGGTATGTTGACTTTTTGCCTAACACTTGGTCCGAATCAGAATTATATATGCATATAATTAAGACAAAAATATAAAAATATGTAGAGATCTTTAAACAGAATGCAAGTGATTTAAAAAGTGGTGGAACTCAACCACCACTCAACACGCAATGCCTCCAGAATTCGGCGGAAAATGGGAAACGGTTCCCTCTGCCTACCCTGCTGTGTGCGGGATAGAGCGTGAAGCTGATTTTTTTAAATTAATAGGTACCTATTTAGCAAATCCATTAAGACACTTTAATTTATCGTATGTAAATGTCGACATTCATAATAACAACAAATTTAATTGTCCATGCCTCTGGCCAAATATAATGTTTTCTATCGTGATTTCAGTTCTAATTGTGTCTAAATTGATTAACCTTCTACTATAGAAAAATAATTTAAAAAAACACAGCAACCATTGCTGTTTTAGTACCAACTGATTTCCTTTTCATATTCAAATATTACGCAAGCTATATATATAATTTAAATAAAAACGATATAGATATTATTATAGAGTAGACTCTAGTTACAAGTGTGTAGTGCTAATATATTACTATTAAGAAGGTAGTCGAAATCTTAAATCACTAAGAACTAGGAAATAAAACACTTTAAATCATAATTACTGGTTATTTGACCTGCTTTTATTATGGCCATTATTTAAAATTTGTTAATCAGCTAGGAAGAGTACTTAGGAGAGGTTTGAGGATAGCTGTCTGTTTGTTAATTATAAGTAACACACT
>JAKRZM010001296.1:167674-248991 GCA_036379175.1 Heliconius cydno galanthus | reverse complement strand
CTAGCGGCCCGCTCGCGGTTTCACCCGCGTGAACTATGTTATTATTAATTTCTGTCTCCATAACTACGTCCTAGTGACGTCTATGCAAAATTTGAGACTCTTAGCATTTGTAGTAACGAAGTTTCATATAAACTTTCAACCCCAAAAACAACCCCTTAGAAGTCGAATATTGCAAATTCCCGTCTTAGCGAGCACCTACGTTCTATAAGTAACTCCTATGCAAAATTTCAGATTCCTAGCACATGTAGTTTCTGAGATTTCGTGATGAGTGAGTGACCTTTTGATTTTATATATATAGATAATGGATAAAGTAAAAATTGTATTAGTATAAAATTTTAAAAACAATCTTCTAAGAAAAAAGAAACTCTATTCTATTACTACTTGATTCTATTACAATTTCTTATAATAAAGTTGTAAAATGTACCATATTGTAGGAAAATACGAATAGCTGTATAAATTAATCGATAAATTGAGATATAGATTAATATTATTATGTGAACTGATTTGCTACGATAGCGATCTAGGTATCTTATCAAATATGACGAGAGGAGATAAATGCTCATATATTAGAATTCAACGCGCCACTGTATATTTATTTATAGCTTTATAAAATTACTTCTTTTACGTTAACTAACATAAAAATTAGTTTTTCTGATTCTCGTAATAATTTCAGATAATACTTTTCTAATGTTCCTTTACACTCCCCAAAGGATGACGGTTGTGTTCGATCCCCACTCGAGGAAGTGAAATATTTAATTACGTTCATATTTCCATTTCTTCCCTCTGGTGTCGAGGCACAATGCCTCCAGAATTCGGCAGAAAGTGAGGAACGGAGTGTCTTAACACTAGATTCTCTCTGCCTACCTTGCTGTGTGCGGGATACAGCGTGAAGCTAATTTAATTTTTAACAAGTTACTATGATAATTAATCTATACTTCTATACTAATATAATAAAGCTGAAGAGTTTGTTTGTTTGTTTGTTTGTTTGTTTGTTTGAACGCTAAGATCTCTGGATCTACTGGGTCGATTTACTTTGTTTTTGTTTTGTATGAAAGCTGCATTCTTCAGAAGTGCTATAGGCTATATAACATTACATTACACATATATACTAATAAATTCAAATACTTTCTAATTTGACATGCAATTTATTCTGCCATGTTAATAACAACCGTCGTCGCTACGCGACCGCGTTCGTTACCGCGTCATTTTGATATTCATCCTTATGAAAATAAATATAATAGTCTCTTTTAACATTTCATCTAGATTGAAATTATATTTCTATAGAAATTATATTCTTATATTTCAAGCAGGCGTAGCCGCGTCCAGGTCCGCTAGTATATTATAATAGTCATATAGCGCTGAAATCATTGATACTTATAATTAAAATATTAATTTGTCTCACATATGTCTATAAACTGTTATAAAGTCTAGAAGCTATAAATCTTACAAGGTCTTCACCTGCATTACTAAATACAGGTCATAGGAATCGTATAATAATAAAAAAAAATGGTAAAATTTTATGTGAAATTTAGTATATTTAACATTTACATTCTTTTGAGACACTGTCAATACTCAATGCTTCCAGAATTCAGCGTAAAATTGGTAACGGAGTGTCTTAACACTAGTTTCCCTTTGCCTACCATACATGCCTGCTGTATACGTTATACAGCGTGTAGCTATAAAAAAACATAAGTAATAATAACATATATCAATTATTTTTTTGTCATATCTGTCGAAATATCCAGAAGCCAGGTGAAAGGGCCGACCGGCATTCGCAAGGTTAAGTACACAATGCGATAACACCGCCTTAATGCACTACTTGCTCAGCTTGTTACATATATACATACGAATACATACCGTATGTCGTTATAGAATAAATAGAATCTAGTGTTAGGACACTCCAATCTGAAAGCACTGTGTTTTGAGTGGCGGAACCCAACGCCGGGCTTTTGCCTTAGTGCCAGAGCGGAGAAATGGAAATATAAATTTAAATAAATATTTCATTTCCTCAAGTGACCGCCGGCCTAAGAACTATGTCGGATGCAAGTGCCGTGCTATATCAGTTCCTGGAGTGAGACCTCCCGGACGCCCAAGGAAGCGCTGGCTGGATGTCGTGATGCAAGACATGAGAGCCAATGGTCTAACCACCGAGGACGCAAAAGACCGTGCAATCAATCAATCAATCAATCAATCAAAAACACTTTATTGCACAAAGAAGATACAATTAAATTTCTAATTTAGATACAGTGCATAGGCGGCCTTATCACTGTAAGTGATTTCTTACAGGCAACCTTTTTTTTTTTAACAAAAACTAATATGATATGATACAATTTAGTGCAAAGTGGAGTAGGTTGAGTAGGAAGGCCGACCCTGGGATTAATGCCAGGAGGAAGAAGATTTCATTTCCACGAGTGGGGATTGAACTACCAACCAGATGCGTTTACAGTCACACTTTGTGCACTTGCGCCACGAATGGCCTTTGTGCATATACTTAAAATATTACAGGTGGAATTTTATTATGAAAGCTCGTTACGGCATTCTTACAAGACAATACATGAGATAATAAAAAATAATGATTAAGTCTATTTTTAAATGTATTATTACGTTCATTTACTTTTGCTTAGAGTAGTATTATTTTTTTATGTTTTTAGGGCGAATTTATTGTTAGCAAAATTTCTGGGGTGGGCACAGGACTGTTCTGGGGTGGTCCTGGACCACCCGGCCCCACTTTTCTTACGCCCATGGAGTCGTCCCAGATTGATAATTATTTAAATAGTCTGTATCTTCCACAGACCTGCATACTTCGCCATAGTAAAAATATATCTATTTTTACTCACTAAAAAAAAAGTAAAAGGGAATTAATACTAAAGTCTAAACGGTATATTAGATGTTAAAATACATATAAAGTGCTTAAAAAAACAAGAATTTAGAATGTTCTTATTATGATTACAATAATGCAATAATATAATTTATTGTCTTCAGTTATTTCACGTCGACGACGGCTGTGACATCTGTAGCAAATGAATAAGTGAATCGTAATATTGTAATACTTATAAGAAATATAATAGACTATACTATAAAAAATGCACTTATTTTTATGTAATCGAATCTTTTTAACTTCACGCTATATCTAAGATCCAGTAGGCAGAGTGAGCCTAGTGTTAAGACACTCCCCCATCCACTCTCCATTTTCCGCTGAAATCTGGAGGTCTGGTCTCATTGCACGATGAGTGGCGCTCGACCTAACGCTTTGTCTCGTTACCAATTAAATAGTTCACTCCCCCGAGTGAGAATCGAACCCAAAACCGTTGGTCGACGGCCTCTAGTATATTTTGCTTCTATTAAATATATTATTTACAATTTAATACGGCTTACGGCTTTATCAGTACAATTTTATTATGATGAAAAGTGACAAATGACTTTTCTAATATATCGGTTTCTATCATTGTCATTGTTGTGCTGGTTGGGTGGATATTCAGTTTATCCTTGAACGTCATGGGTGATCGGTTTCAAATAGTTCAGTTACATAACACACTGACCGATTTTTAATAATTGTGTTTGTGTAATATAGAAAACAACCATAAAATATGGTTGCAATTTATTTAAAATTATATTTTTTAAAAATGCCTCCAGAATTCGGCAGAAAATGGGGAAACATTAGGTTCCCACTGCCTACCCTGCCGGGTTGCAACGTGAAGCTGATTTTTTAAAAAATATGTCCCATAATGTTAATAGCATTTGTAAATAGTTAGTTTTTTGGAAGCTATTTTGATAAAACAAATTTCAATTTACGATTATAAAATAATGAATAAATTTGGATTTATTCTCAGGGAAATTAATTATTATTTATGAATATTTTCATTTCTTCCGCACCGGCATTCGTCAAAAACGCGGCGCTGAGTACCGCCACTCAACACGCAATGCTTTCAGAATTCAGCGAAAAGTAGGGAAAGTAGTTGGTTCTCTCTGCCTACCCTGCTGTATGCGGGATACAGCGTGAAGCTGATTATTTCCATTTCTTTTTTCTGGCACCAAGGCAAAAGCACGACGTTGAGTTTAGCCACTCAAAATGCAAAAATGTCGGAGGAAAGTGGAGAACAGAGTGTTTCTTTAATACTAGGTTCCCTCTGCCTCTGCTATGTGTGGGATACAACGTAAAGCTGAAGTTACTTTATATAAATACATATATAAAATTGCCTTATATAATTATATCCGTATATAAAATAAGCACATTACATACATTTATGATTTATTTGATAGTTACGCGGAAACGGAGGTCCTTGTTACAAGGACGAAGTGTGGTAAGATATATGTATCATATATTGGAAGAATATTCGAGAAAAGATCCGAAACCAGTACCTACCGCTGACTAACCGCTACCGTATACCTCGTACACTTTCATGTATAATTAAAGTAAATACCTTGAAATGAGGCACAAGGGTGTGATTGTAACGCGAGGGTTGTGAGTTCGATCCCCACTCGAGGAATTGAAATATTTACTTACGTTTATATTTCCATTTCTTCTCTCTGGTGTCGAGGTTCTGCCACTCAACACGCAATGCCTGCAGAAATCGGCAGAACGTAGGTAAAGGAGTGTCTTAACACTAGGTTCCCTCTGCCTACCCTGCTGTGTGCGGGATACAGCGTGAAGCTGATACAAATACCTTGAAATACGAAATTATCTGATAGTTCAGGCGTTGGGACGCGCATTCACTTCAAGTGCGTCACTTCATCACCTTTTACTGATTTGTCATATCTAACTAAGTTATACTTGTCACTTAATTGTAAATTATTATTTGGAAATTAATATTTACTACATGAATTTTAATAGATATAATAGTGTAAGTAATGTGAGTTCCACGCCACTAAACAAGCAATGTCTCAAATTCAAAGAAAAATCGAAAACAGAGTGTATTGACACTATCAAGACACTGTGTTTATTTACTCTTTACCTATCTTGCTATGCAGGGAAATGCGTAAAGCTTCAATTTTTATATATTTTAACTTTTTTTGTTGTTTATAGAATTTTAATATTGGTGACTAATGTGCACATACATTTATCTGACTGCAGACGTAAAAATATTTGATTGCATATATATGTAGTTAATAATTATTTACATTCTTTAAATTAACAGACGGTGACTATGTTATTAATATAGACCTTTTATTTTTTTACGGTAGTTTCCTTAAAGTTAAGTTGTGGAAGTAAAAAAACATACATATCCGTTATCTTGCCATTATGAAGTAGCGTATTAATTAATAGTTCAATTTATGAAAATGTTAGTCAGCTTCACGCTGTATCCCGCACACAGTAGAGTAGGCAGAGGGAACTAAGTGTCAAAACACTCCGTTCCCCATTTTCTGCTGAATTCTGGAGGCATTGCGTGTTGAGTGACAGAACTCAACGCCGCGCTTTGCCTCAACACCAGAGCGAAGAAATGGAAATATAAACGTAAATAAATATTTCACTTCCGCGAGTGGGGATCGAACCCACAATTGTCGCATTACAGTCACACCCTTTGCCGCTGCGCCATGACGACCTCATGAAAATGTTAGTAACGTACAAAGAGTGCTTCTGTATTCTATATCGATTATTATATACACATATATTTATTTAATTAAACAATTTGTCGTTATAAATTGGATACTCTGAGGTATTTACAGTTTATTTTTATTTTAATTTAAAAATATATTTACAAAAATATATTTATAAAAAATTGTATAAATAAAAGGCAGTGTTGAGTTCTGCCACTCAACACGCATAGAAAGCTAATATCTATATAGATAAAATTATTTACTATATTATAAAGTAAAAAACATCCGTGGGTCACCATTATCAAGTTATGTGCCCTACACACTTTCCAATTGTTGTGAAATATTTTACAAACATTTCAATTTCCAGTTCTGGCAAGGCAAGCAATGCTATAATATAATAAACAACTTGTCACTTTAATAATAGACAAATAAAGGTTCCCATTAGACCCTGGCATGCGGCGCGACCAGTTTTGGTAATTACGATTTCAGTAAAACTATTTGGAAAAATCGCCAAAACTGGGGCCGTTGGCCGTTCGATCCTAATACAAAATACAAAAGTCCGGCGTTGAGTTCCACCACTCAACACGTACTGCCTTGAAAAATTCAGCGGGAAGTGGGGAACTTAGTGTCTTACCCCTAGGTTTCCTCTGCCTGCTCTGCTATATGTGTGAAGCTGTTTATTCAGAATAATACGCCCATATGGTACAGTTGGGATTCAAATCTATATCTCTTTCAAATGTGAAAATAAATAATTTTATTGTCAAAATATACAAGATAAGACTATAAGGTCTATTTATTATACGTTTTATTTTGCATTCAGCCGGACGTTGAACGATCAAAAATTATATTTTTAACTAGTTTTGGGGGTAGGCAGGGAACCTAGTGTTAAAACAGTCCGTTCTCCACTTTCTCCCGAATTCTGAAGGAATTGCGTGTTGAGTGGCAGAACTCAACGTCGCACTTTGCTTCGACAGCAGTGCCAAGAAATGGAAATATATCACTTCCTCCAATATAAAAATATTTCACTTCCTCGAATGGGAATCGAACCCACAACCGTCGCGTTACAATCACACTCTTGTGCCGCTGCGCCACGACGGTCTCATGCACTGCCTACTCTGCTGTGTGCGGGATACAGCGTGAAGCTGGTTTTAGTTTTGGAACGTATTTGACCTAAAATGTTTCTAATCTATTCTTTTCAACGGCCAAGGAAAATAGCCTAAAGGTATAAAAATATGCTGGCATATAATTATCACTTCTAATGTATGATTATATCGACTAAGAAGTGTTATGTATTTGTGAAATCAAAACTAATTGGGGCTTGTCTTATTAGATTGCGTAACGTGGGACGCCTAATAAAGACTTAATGATTTAAAGATTAAATATATAATATACTAGTGGACCCGAACGCGGCTACGCCCGCTCGAAATATACGAATATTTATTAAATATATTTATGAAATTATTTTCAGTTTTCAATAGAGAGATGCGTTAAGCATGCTCATTTTGGGTGACGTTTTCTAACAACAAACTTTGTAAGTCGTTGCTTAGCAATGGTCGCTTAGCGACGGTCTTTATTAACATGGCGGAATAAATTGCATATCAAATTAATAAGTATTTTAATATATTGGTATATATCGATAATATTACAAATATGAGAAAAAAAAGTATCCTATGTTCATCCCGAGACCCTCAAGTATCTCTATATGAGTATTTTATCACAATTAAATTAGCGGACTGGCCCTGATTGCGTAAAAGACAGACAGACAGACAAGCAGACAGACAGAGTTACTTTCAAATTTATAATATAGGTATGGATAGATTATAAGATTTAATTTATTTAGTTAAATATATTTTTATTATATAGTTTTATAATTCTCAACGCTTAGACATTTAGGTACTATTTCTGTGACAAGAATTTTGTAAGCATATATAGAAAATATTTTTAGAAATGCCATATTATTGTGACATTGTGACATACAATAACCATGCAATATAATATTTTTTTATTTACAAAAGAGACGGTATATGCGTATGGGGTGAGAAGATGTTTGTGTGTGTTTGTTTGTACAAAATAATGTTACCATTTATCTCTAAAATCACTGGTCCGATTTTAATAGGGTTTTCTGTGAAGGATTTGGATCTGATTGGTGCATGTTCTTCGCAGGGGGCGCTATTGTAAGCATTTGTTTGTACAAAGTTCGAAGAAGAGCATAGATTCCTTTTTCCGGAAAGATATTTGGTACAGTAAATATCTTAGTAATTGAAAAAAATATATAAGATGTTAATTATAGTATTTTTTTCTATTTAAAAACGATTAATAAATAATATTTTTTAAATGCATTTGTCATTTCCAAATTGCCTTTAGATATTTGCGTAGTAACGTCGGTATTCCAAATTACAAGTGAACGGTATAAGGTATGTTTGATGGCTGTTTGTCTATTGAGTCACTCTGACAGACAGCTAGATGTGGCTCGGAGACAATTGCACCCTACTAACGAAATAAGCCTCAATTTGACTCGTATGTAATACAATTTATGTCATTCTTTAGTATTATAAATATATTTGTTATTTTAATAAATATCTATGTTAAGTTAGGTTAGAAATGGTACTTTTAGAAATTCTGTATTTCCTTTTTTTCAACTTCACACTGTATTTCGTATGTAACAGGGTAGATAGCGAGCGTAGTGTTAAGACACTCCGATCTCCATTTTCCGCGGAATTTTGAAAGCATAGCGTGCTGACACCAGAGCGAAGAAATGAAAATATTAAATATTTCATATCATCATCATCGATAGCCCTCGATAGTTGGACATAGGCCTTCCCCAATTCTCGCCATCACACTCGATCCTCAGCTCTTCGGATCCATCTGCTTCCCGCCAACCTCTAGGTCGTCCGTTCATATAGAAAATATTAAATATTTCTAGCAACAATTTCAATTTAAAGATATTTATAAAATTTCTAATCAATCAATCAATCAAATCAGCCTTTTCGGGTCCACTGCTGGACATAGGCCTCTCCCAGGGTGCGCCAAAGCTCCCGATCCTCCGCCTTCCGCATCCAGTCGAAGCCAGCAACCTATTTATAATATGTGAAACTAAATATAACTCTCACTATAATTTATTTCAATGCATATTTTTTTATGTAACATTGTTCCGGTCCAATAAAAAATGTTTTATTAAAGCTTCCATCAAACGCATGTCGAAACTGTGGTCAAGTACGTGTCGTGGTATACTGAATGGAGTAAGAAACATTTTTTAATTATGTTATAACCAGATTGCGTATGTTATTTTTGTATATGTACTTACTTTGGGAATTTAAGTATTACGTTGTTATTATATTCAAAGTAATAAAATAATTTAATTTAATTAAAATAATTTTGTTTTTAGGGTTCCGTACCTCGAAAGGAAAACAAACTCTTTTAGGATCATTTTGTTGGCCGACCGTCCGTCCGTCTGTCAAGATCGTCATTCTCAGGAACTTTTGGAGGCATCAAGCTGAATTTTTTATGACATACTCAGTCGTTAAAAATCAAACTTATAATACCACAAATTTTCGAATCTCGCAAGGGAATNCTAGCAACAATTTCAATTTAAAGATATTTATAAAATTTCTAATCAATCAATCAATCAAATCAGCCTTTTCGGGTCCACTGCTGGACATAGGCCTCTCCCAGGGTGCGCCAAAGCTCCCGATCCTCCGCCTTCCGCATCCAGTCGAAGCCAGCAACCTATTTATAATATGTGAAACTAAATATAACTCTCACTATAATTTATTTCAATGCATATTTTTTTATGTAACATTGTTCCGGTCCAATAAAAAATGTTTTATTAAAGCTTCCATCAAACGCGTGTCGAAACTGTGGTCAAGTACGTGTCGTGGTATACTGAATGGAGTAAGAAACATTTTTTAATTATGTTATAACCAGATTGCGTATGTTATTTTTGTGTATGTACTTACTTTGGGAATTTAAGTATTACGTTGTTATTATATTCAAAGACTTATAAAATACTTTAATTTAATTAAAATAATGTTGTTTTTAGGGTTCCGTACCTCGAAAGGAAAACAAAGTCTTTTAGGATCATTTTGTTGGCCGACCGTCCGTCCGTCTGTCAGCTGAATTTTTTATTAAATATTCAGGTCTTCAGTAGACCTGACCCTTGGAGCCGTTAAAAATCAAATTTCTAATGCCGCAAATTCCCGCAAATTTTCGAATCTCACAAGGGATTCAAAACCTACAGGGTACTTCCCGTTAACTCCAAATCTATAAATTTAGTAAATGATTTCGAAAAATTATTGGCTATTCATAAAAAAAATCATCACAAACTTATAATTGTAATTCATTTCATACAAAACGAGAGTATAAACTTAAGTTTGGCATCTTTTATAAATTGTGCTTTACGTCGGCTTACAATCCAGAAATTGGTACGGAACCCTCAAACTCGCACTTTGACCTCTTGCACTTTTTTTTTTAGTTTTTTTAATATTTTTTAAAATATCCGTATATTCTGGACCCGTATGTACATGAACATCTGGACATCTGGACATGATAGGTTCATATATTGTATAAATATTGTAATTGTAATACTGATAAAGTGATTTATTATAAAAATATACTGTCGTTGCCGTATCATAAGGAAAAACATTAATCACAATGCGGATTGCTTTTAAATTATATCTACTAGTCATATGTCTTTTTGTTTATGTTTCACATTTTGGAAATTTAAAATTTTATAGTGAAGTGAAGTAACATAAATGTTAATATTCTTTTTCTTTTATTTTTAGTTTCACACTGTATTTCGCACATAGCAGGAAAGGTGGAGGGCACCTCCCATTAAGACACTTTCGTTTCCCACTTTTGCTTTTCCTCGTTACCAGAGCGAAGACATATAAATATTAAATATTTCATTATATATTATAGCCTTTTACGAAAATATACGATTAATTTCTCTCCATGTGTATTATAAACATGCGAACAAAATTAACACTGAAGCAATTGAAAACAATTTAAAATGTTTAATGACTAAGAAATAAATAGACCGAAAAATCAAAGAGTCTGTGCACGCATGTATTTTAGTTCCAACCAAGAACAATGCGATATCTCCTTTATATATAGAAAATACACCTTATTTTATGCTAAATTAAGAGTTATTTTTGAGTGTTCCGTACAAATGAATTAATCTTGATGCTATCGAGGGTCGAAAATTGTAATTCCATAGTTTGTAAAGAGTATAGCAGTAATACTTATATGAAAATTTGCAATAGTAAAAGGTAAAACTAAACTCGAATTACGTTTAAAGGCTTTATTCTTGTATGGGCGAACAGATACAGATTCTGATAATTTGAATTAAACACTTTACAGAGCGTGAAGACGGTACGGTTGTAAAATTTTTAATGGACATTAATGATTCATGAAGTAATATTCATTCATTTTACAACTATTTTGTATTTTATAGTATTTTACAACTATTTACTATTTTATAGAGGCCGTTGTGACGTAAAGGCTCTCGAAAATAGGCAAAACTCGGTGTTGAGTTACGCCTATTTCTTCGAGTTGGATTTGAATTCTCTTTCCAGAAAATTTAGCATATTTCAATTATAGGTAAACAGCGGTTAGTTTCCTAACATTTTAATTTGGTAATATCTTTGTAAATAATTTTATTTCAAATTATTATAAAGATATAAGAAAATATTTCACAGTTTCAGTTTTTTGTATCATTTAATATGCCTACGCATTATATAGCTAACTTCCATTACATTTGATAGATTGTTTAATATTCTCATTGATTTTGACATGTCCGTATCGCGACAAGAACATAAACATTTCTTAAAAAATAACATTTAAATTGATCATTTTTTATATTATTAGGTGACATAAATTATTTCTTTGTAAATTAGGATATTTTGATACAAAACATGATTAAGAAATAAAAGATTAAATTGTCGGAGGCCCTTATCAAAATCTATTAAGAAAAATGTATTATGTAAAGGTTTTTTTGACATGTTAAAATGATGAAATATAATCACATTTTTATACTTTCAGGAAATAACGTTTTAATATTCTCAGTTACAATGAATGCTGGTATGTTTCTAGAAATATGTTATTATCATACCTTTCACTTATTTCTAGTAATTTTCCTTTAAGTATCCTTAAACTCTCAATGATTTATTTTTTCATTTTATTTCATTTTCCTATAATGCTTTATAAGCAGATAGAGCCCAACGCTACGGGGAATGAATTGTTTACATTTCATTGTTGGCAAAATAAGTCGCGGCGTTGAGCTCCGCCAGTCAAGATGCAATGTACTTGGATGAAAAACGGAGAACGGAGAGTCTTGACACCATGTTCTCTCTGTCTACCCTGCTGTATTAGGGATAATACTTAAAAGTAAAAATGCTACATCAGTCCAGTTTTCATTCTGAGACTATTATAGAAATTGCATGTTGGGTGGCGGACTCGCCCTTTTCTTACTTAGGTAAAGAAATAAAAAATGTGTTTTAAATTATATTTCAAAATATAATATTTTTCAAGCTATATCCATTACATTTGCACAATTATTCAATTAATTAGTGATTTTGAGGTTATAAAAATTCAAATATAATAAGTTATATAAAACACGCAAACCCTCAATCTCAATGGACAGAACGCAAGCGTGTAAAAGCGAAAGTTTATCATACTATAATGACCGCGTGAATGAAATGAAGTCTTATACAAAATGTAAATTAGTAGAAGGGCGTTACTAGTTCTAAGTAGTTACTAATTATTGCATGAAGTTATAAACTGTTTAAATGTTAAAATATATAATTATTGAAAGTATAAAATAATTAATTAAAGGGTTAAATGGCGCAGGGACACGACTGTGCGATTGTAAACACGGTTGTCAGTTCGATTTCACGATCGGGAATGAATTATTTAATATTTTCTTTTTCAACACTCTAGCAACGAGGTAAAGTGCGATATTGAGTTTCGCTACTTAACACGCATGCCTCGAGAATGCGGTGGAACGGAAGTGTCAAAATGAGAAGGGAGTGTCTTAACACAAGGTTCCCTCTGCCTACCCTACTATTTGCGGGATACAGCGTGAAGTTACAGTGCCATACACTTTTTTCGCTCTGCCTACCTGCTATCTACGGAGAAAAATACAGTTAAGTGTGAAATTGAGTTGACTTAGAAACTTGACTTTTTTCTGTGCTAACGCAGATATATTATTATATATCATATATTGTACGGAATCCTTATCGGGATAGCGTATAAAGGATGATTTTGTTGTCCGTCTGTAAAGGATAAGGGTTCCGTTTTTACCGTCCGAGGAACGAAATTCTAAAAAGAGTGTACCTGAAAAAAAATCTATTATAATTTTTTGCGGAGTTTAGATATCATAATATATTTTATTTATATGATGTACAAATTTAAGTACCATTTGCTATTCTTAAGTATATGTATCTTAACTAAGTAGTTAGCAAACCGGACCTTCGACTATTGGTAAACAGCTATATAATTATAATAGCCCAAGATCCATGGGCCCCAGACCTANAAATATAATATTTTTCAAGCTATATCCATTACATTTGCACAATTATTCAATTAATTAGTGATTTTGAGGTTATAAAAATTCAAATATAATAAGTTATATAAAACACGCAAACCCTCAATCTCAATGGACAGAACGTAAGCGTGTAAAAGCGAAAGTTTATCACTATGTACTATAATGACCGCGTGAATTAAATGAAATCTTATACAAAATGTAAATTAGTAGAAGGGCGTTACTAGTTCTAAGTAGTTACTAATTATTGCATGAAGTTATAAACTGTTTAAATGTTAAAATATATCGTTATTGAAAGTATAAAATAATTTATTAAAGGGTTAAGTGGCGTAGGGACACGACTGTGCGATTGGAAACACGGTTGTGAGTTCGATCTCACGATTGGGAATGAATTATTTAATATTTTCATTTTCAACGCTCTAGCAACGAGGCAATGTGCGCTATTGAGTTTCGCTACTTAACACGCATGCCTCGAGAATGTGGTGCCACGGTAGTGTCAAAATGAGAAGGGAGTGTCTTAACACAAGGTTCCCTCTGCCTACCCTACTATTTGCGGGATACAGCGTGAATCCACAGTGCCACAGAGTTTTTTCGCTCTGCCTACCTGCTATCTACGGAGAAAAATACAGTTAAGAGCGAGATCTTTTGATTGCGTTGACTTTTTCTGTGCGTCAAGAGATTACTGATGTAGATATATTATTTTAGCTTGATTTATCTACACGATTTCGAGATAAAAGGTTTTATCATACTGACAGACGAACAACAAAACGATCCTATATACGCTATAACGATAAGGGTTTCGTTCCGTTCCGGTTTTACCTTTCAAGGTACGAAACCCTAAAAAGTGTGTACCTGAAAAAAATCTATTATAATTTTTTGCGAAGTTTAGATATCATACATTTTATTCATACGACATATGAATTTACCATCTCCTGTTCTTAAGTATACATATCTTAAGTAAGTAGTTAGCAAACCGGACCTTCGACTATTGGTAAACAGCAATATAATTGTAATAGCCCAAGATCCATGGGCCCCAGACCTACGTAATTTTAGTAAAGCTGAGTAAGTAAGAGTCTAATATATAGTTAAGACAGTATGTGTACTCAATAACCTTGAAAGGGGGACTCTTTCAGAGGTAACGCTAAATAAAGGCACATCTCTGTCTGGGAAGATGATTGAGCCATTGGATTGGTAGTCGTAGTTTATCCCAATTTTAAACAACCTTTAGTCTGTCTGGTTATTAAAAATACACATTTTTTACATTATTCTTAAAAACATATTTAAATACAAGCGTTTCTTTTATAACATAAAGCGTGCACTTTAAGTACGCATGGAGTCTTAACCATATATTAGACTATTAATCCCGAAAATTTCAGCATTGCGAAAACGACGTAGGTCTGGGAGCCCTGGGATCTCAATCTATAAGTGTTGTGAATCTAATCAAAATGTACTTCTATTGTCACAATAAAATTAAACACTTAGTTAGTCAATATACTATATGAAAAACTACCATTGCATCAATTAACATTTATTACAGTTATTAATATAATATCAGTTAATTTGAATACTGTATTAATGAGAGCAAATCCTCGTTCCATATTCCGGCCTATTCATATCCCAATCTATAGTATTATTAATAATGACAGATTGTTGTTAATATTAATAAATATTATAGAATTGTGATTTATTGATTTAGTGCCTTAATGAATCGTTGCTGTTGACTGCCGCCTACTACTTAATAGCAAAGTTTATTGCAATCTGTGGTGTAAAAACAAACTATTTTCTAATTAAAACATCCGATAAACATAAAATTTTTAATTTTTAATTTTATATCTTCCATATATGTACCTTACGGAATATGAAATTCATTAGGTATTATATTATGCCATATAAAAAAACAATATTTATAATAATAATAAATAGCTAAATTGTGTGTTTTTTTAGCTTCATGCTGTATCCTGCACATAGTAGGGTCGGTAGCTAAACAGAGGTTACCTTGGATCCTAGTGTTAAGACACTCTGTCATCAGTCAGACTCTTCTATTTCCTAATTTTCTCCGAATTCCCTCCTTCCCACTGCAATCCCTCGTTCCCAGAGCGAGAAAATGAATATATTAACAATTTCATTTCCTCGGAAAACGGCACGACTAGCTTCTTCTACATACTTAAGTTAATTCCATATAGATAAAAATAATTGCTAATAATATATTTTAAATATTCTTATGTCACATTTCTAATTGTCAATAGATACAAAAATTTATTAATCTCTCTATATTTATTGAAAACTAGAAATCGTTACAAGAATTTTATGTGGACAGATCGCTAGTCGTCACATTAAGTCTGTCAGTGTTTAGACCAGCCTACGTAATTTTAAAATTAGTATCCAAATGCAATAAACAGATCGTATACCTGTTCTGAAACTATATATTTATAAAAGACTAGCGATTTGCCCCTGCTTTTACTGGTACTAAATATTTAAAAATATATAAAAAAACAATTATTTTTTATTTTCATAGGAATTATATATTAAAATATAATTATTTTAGACATCATAAATCGATATAAATTGATGAACGCCGTCTGCACGCATGCATAAAAGCATGATTCGTTGTCACGTTCTGCCTGACTCGAGCGTGCAAGCGAGAGCGCGGACCAAACGATAGAGAGGCACAACCGGTCTAATAGGCCGTTTGTACGCTTGTTTAGGTTTACTGAGCTCCACAAACCCCAACATGTAAACACTCCATTTGTGGTGGCATGGCTTGCAAGAGCTTGTCGTCGATTGGGACTAATGTCGGCTTTTGAACAAAGATCAAAGGAGGCTTAAGGCGAACTCTTATGATGTGTTTACACGTTTGGCGTTGGAGTTTGTGAGTATACAGAGTCAACCCAAGCGTGTAAGCGACGTATAAGAGTACGTGTGACGCATCTATGCATTCATTGTTACTTGTAATTACATAGCACATTGTTATTTGTCAATGTCATTGTTAATCTGCATAATTTAAGTGAAAAATATTCGAAATAACGAATGCAAATAAATGTTAATTTATTGAAATGTGTTATTATTAAGTAATGTTCAATTAACTCTTTCTTTGTATTATAGAAAATAATAATAATACAGTGATAATAACTTTTATAATAATTAAATTATTAAAAGTATGTTATTTTCATCAATGGTTTCTTGTCACGTTATCATGTAAAATTATGGTCCGTAAACCGATTTTACAGACAATTTTTATTTGTTACGTATTCATTGTAATATTGAAAATTAATTATGCACAATTATCTCGTTGCATATTGTTTATGCTTCAAAGTGTAATAACCAATTAATAAAGTAATAACCAAAATTAGAAAAAGCCAACTAAGAATAAAAAATCAGAAAATAAATATTAAAATCCTGTACATAAGTTTAGTAACAAAAATATTTTAGTTTTATCTAAAAACTAATTTCTGATCGTATGCGATACTGCTTCTTATTAGAATATCTTTCTTCAAGATCCATGAACATGATAAAATTAAAAATATTTTAGAACAAAAATTTAGTAATATACACTAATTTGTTTTATCTTGATTTATTACAGGAAATTATTTATATAATTGCTTGTAAGGTTGCTTTATGTAATTATAATAAACCACGCCTCTTAGTTGTAAGTAGCAAATACAAATACAAACAAACGAGGCACTATACAGATTAGTTTGTTTTTAATTATGAATTACGTAATCATTTGCCAGACGTCCGTTTAACAAACACGAAGTATAATAAATGGGGTTTCTATCTCGACCGTAGATTAGTGAAATACTATAGACAATGTCTACTAAAGCAAAGTTAAGTTTAAGTAATTAATATTACAACATTTAATCATGATCGACGAAGAATCTGTTTTAGGTCCAATATTTCCCATTCGACTGTAAATTTATATAATAAATATATTTTTAAATATACAGTTTGGGTTCTTAACAGAGAGCAGAGAGACTGCTGCTGCTGAAAGAATTTTTATTTTCTTGTCATATTTTTAAATTAACTTAGCCATTAATACTGTTACAATTAAAAAAAAAACAAATATATAGTACGTACTTTTGAATTTGGAATCTGTCATTTTATACGATTGTTCATTGTGTTTTTCATTTTCGCACCAATATATTGTAAAATATTTTGTGATTATTAAAATGGAGAAGGCTGATAAAGAGAACCGAATTGCTGTGATTGTATTATATAAAGTAAACAAAATACATTTTTTGAAATTCTCCATACGCCGGGTATTAGTCAAAGATTCTACTGGGTTATCGATAGGTATAATGTAACCTCTTTCATTTGTAACAGAAAAAGATGTGGCCGTCCACGTGTTGTTCGTACCAAAAGGCGATCAAAGCAGTAAGGGAAAGAAATCCTGTCCTAAAGAAAAAGATTTTATCTAAGGAGATGAAGATACTTAACTTACTCACTATAAGGTAGTGTTATCGATTATTGTTAGTTTTAGTTGATAATTTGGAGTTCCTAAAACTATCCATACGGTTGGCAGTGAAGAATTTTCCCATAGAAAGAGTGCGTGCTAGCAGCACGATAACTGGCCTCAACGCTTAAAGGACTGTAATTATTGCAGTGTAATACAGTCAATGGAGAATCGAATAAGGTTTATATATTTTTAATAGTTTTATATTAATCTTATAGTTATACATACAATAAAAAAAATGATTTTCTGTGTAACAATATTTATGGCGATACTAATGTTATTTAACAAAAGATAATAATGAAATCTAAAGATATTTTCGGTACTTTATAGTATTTTATACGTTACCAGGATCTTAGTCGATTATAGTTTTATTCTGAATATTCAACACGAGTAAAGAAAATGTAGTAACTAATTTTATAATTACTTCTGTTTCTATTGCTTATTTGAAACCTTACCACACCTCCTGAAATTATAGCAGGCTAGTAATAAAAATAAACACGTGAACTTACTTTTTACAAGTTACTCGTATCTGTGCGATAATCGTCTAGCCGCTAGCTGCTAGGGGAGTCACGATTTAGATTTAGGCTACTCCATTTAACATTTGACGCGGTTGCTAAATTATTTATAGTTTGTTTATAATATTAAATATTAACTTTAAAAATTTAAAATTTTTCGTAAATAATAGCTATAATTTTTTGTAGTTTCGGGGTAGGCAGAAGGAGGCTAGTGTTAAGACACTCCGATTCCTACTTTCCGCCGATTTCTGCAGGCATTACCTGTAGAATAGCGGATCTGAACGTCGTGCTTTTGTCTCGACACCAAAGCGAAAGAAATAAACACATTAAATATTTAATTTCCTTGAGTGGAAATCGAACCCACAATCTGCCGAAGTCATACGCTAGTGCCCCTGTGCCTAGACTGGCCTTATTAATATAATACTCTTTAGAAACTAGCAACGAATAGGCAACTGTTTTCAAAAACAGGTGCACCACATTCCATTTCTTTATTCTCACTCTCTGATGGGACAGCAATTTCATACGTGATCGAGTATAAGTAATAAATGAAGCATATAACCGACTGGTTCTTGTATTCTTTGAGGCATGAAACCATATCATTATGATGGATTTATGCCTCAAATGTAATTATTAAACTTATTTTTATTTCCTCGATTGGGTTAAAATGAAGTGGTTTAAGTTTCACCATTAAAAAGACAATGTTTCTGGCAATGAGAATTTATAATGGATTTTCTTAATATTAGTTTTATTTGAAATTCTTAAATATGATATTGATATAAATATTTGAATTTCTCATCTACAACTCGATATAAAATGTAGTTTAATTATTTTAGGCTGGCGGATGAAAACTTCAATGAAGATATTACCAAAACAGTATGGGAAAATGGAAAAGTAGCTGCGATGATAAATTTTCAAAAAGATCCGACATATAAAAGTATTTTGTAAGAGGTTTCACAAATTATTTAAAAATATATGTATACTACGTTACGTTAGTTACTTAAAAATAAAATTACATAGAGGCGTGGGAATAGTTTTATTATAATTTTAATCCACACTAAATGATAATAAGAAATAACAAATGCTGGTCGACATTACAACGAAATGCATAGTAGGTTACAACAAAAAAAACACAGACGAATTGATAACCTCCTTTTCTTAAAGAAGTCGGTTAAGAAGAATATTAGTTTGAAATTCACCAAACGTCTCATTCTATCTCATTCTAATAGAGATATTACGCAATAAAAATTACCAATTAAAATACGTTTAACCATAATTTCATTGTTATATTTATATAATAACTCAAAAACTGTCACATTATCAACTCTTTTTTTAGAACTCAATTAATTAGATTAAAAAATCCTAATAAATTATTGTTTAATTAGCACAATAAGAAGTTATATTAAAATAATATATTGAATTCAATCGGCCGGAACATAAGTTGTAAGGCTCCAAGGGTGAGAGAGGAGACGGGACCTCAAGGCCGAGAGAATCCAGTTAACGTACTTACATGTTTTTTATTGATATCACTTGACATTTATATCAATGGAATTATTTTAACTATTTAATAGAAAGGTGTGTGACATACATGATGATGTACCTCATTTTGTTTATGAAATTAATATATTATTTTGTTGAAATTATTAGATATTATATTTATTTTTGAAAGTCCAGGCGTGGCCCAGGTACAAGTGTGTGACTGTAAATGCAACTGGTTTTGGGTTCGATGGTCACTTGAGGAAATGAATTATTTTTTTAAATTTCTGTTTTTCATATCTTCGCTCTGGTGTCGGAGCAAAGCGCGGCGTTGAGTTTCACCACTCAACACTCAAAACTTTCAGAATTCGGCGAAAAATGGTGAACGGAGTGACTTAACACTATGTTCTCTCTGCCTACCCGGCTGTGCGTAGGATATTGAAGCTGATTTATTTTTTTGAATTATTTTATATTTTTCTTTTAAAAATTGTAGGGCGGATTATTGAGAATATTTTTTAAGAAAGGAAAATTTATCCTCATTGTGTTTGTAGATTTGTGATAATAGTTAAACTTTAACTGCCATAGTTACAGGGCTAGAGCCTTGATCTATAACAATTGTATCGGACTGCGAGACCCACCTATATTTGCAAAAGTTTCGAGAACTGAATCACATGCAATATTTCTACCTACACTATAATAACCATTTAAAGCAAAGAAATAAAAATCTATTTAGTCTTTAAATATTCCATAAACAATCTGCTTCACGCTGTATCCCGCATTCAGTAGGGTATTCAGAGGGAACCTAGTGTTAAGACACTCCGTTCCCCATTTTCTGCTGAATTCTGGAGGCATTGCGTGTTGAATGGCAGAACTTAACGCTGCGCTTTGCCTCGACACCAGAGCGAAGAAATGGAAATATAAATTTAAATAAATATTTCATCTCCTCCAGTTGGGATCGAACCCACAACCAATCGATTTTACAGTCACACTCTGTGCCCCTGCGCCACGACTGGCCTTGGGTAAAAAAAATACTCCATACTTAAAACTTTCTTTAAAATATTACTTAAAATGACGAATTTAGTAAAATTTAATAGAAATGAACTAGATTTTGTCTCTTTAAAACGTATCAGTTAACTCTATATAGTTAGACGATATATGTAGGTAAAATCTAATTGAACTATCGATATACAGGATTACGGATCTCGATTATACTTAAATTATGTATATAAATTTGAACTATTTGAAATATCCATCAATATAAGATCAATAACACCGGTCGAGACAAAACCAGTTGATTGAGCGCACGCCACTGCAATTAGTGCAGAATTAAATATTAAATACATACTTGTTTATAAATAATCAATATATATCTAGTCAGAGTTTTTCTTACATATTTAATGCTATGATATAATTATATATGTTAAAATTGTTCTACAACTGTTTTATGGTAGTTTGGAGTTGTGTGTTTTTAGGGTTCCGTATCTCATAAGGTAAAAACGGAACCCTTGTAAGATCCCTTTTCTGTCTGTCTGCTTGTCGAGATTATTTAACTTGAGATTGCAAAGATGTATCTAGCTGAAATTATTCGCATCAAATATTCCGCTCGGTGGCCCTTTGGTGCATAGAAAGAATTAAGACTTAAATCAACCCAATTAAAAGATATGAGCATTTATGTATCGGTTTGCTGCATTTTGTATGAAGTTCGCCACGTAATCAAAACCTTTAGGGTAAAAAGGGGGTAGTTATCAAAAACTTCTCGTGAACTTACAGTTATGAAGTTTGACACGAAATGAGAATTTACAAAACGGGAAGCAATTTGAAAAATTTAAATTTACATTAACATTTACATAAAATCATTACAAAGTTGTATTTTTAGTTAATTTTATACAAAATGAATGCGTTTCATAAGTTGTACGTCCCGTTGACCTACAATTGTAAAATTGGTACGGAAAACCCTGTGGGCAAGTCCAACTCGCACTTAACCGGTTTTTTTAAGTCAAACACCACTAACCTAACAGGATTTACCCGATCATTTATTTATTATGATATAATTAATGTGTGTAATATAAATGTATCTCTAAGTTTATAGATTTTGCTTAAGTACAATTCAAGAAATATAAAATAATTATACTAGTCCTAAAGAAATGGCATGCATCATCAGCATATAGAGGCGTAGACATTATGCTAAAAACCTACGAATTTAAAGATAATAACTTAAATATAAATATTTCTTTGAATGAAAATTGAACTCAAACAACCGTCGGTTTTCTAATTACGATACTGAATCATCTTTATAGTGTGATCAAATATATGAAACACCTTTGTCCTAAATTTAATTATTTCTCCAAGTAGTTATTTTGTGCGATATGAAAACTTGTCATATCAAATAAGTGGGCTAAAACAAAAACAAAACATTCATAAATTCTTAGCTTATAAGGTGGTCCATGGAACTTCGATTGAGTCTTCGAATTCAATTCGAAATATTGATTCTTTTCTCGTAAGCTTATAGATAGAAAAGATAAAGATAGATAAAAACTATAGTTACAAACTACGTCTTTTTCTAAACTATAAAGAAAAACATATTTCTTTTTCTTACAAAAGTCGGTTAAAAATAGAGTAATTTACGAAATTAAAGTCTTACAACTAAAGAAATACGAGTATACATATCTACTAGGTGAAAAGTTTCCAACGACCGTGAACAGTTAACATAATTTTTTATGTACTCTTTTATGAAATAATTATGAAAAAAAAAATTGTTTATGAAATATACATAGTTAATGAGATGATTATGCACAAAATAGAATAATGTTTAAAGCAAGCATATGAAGTATTATTTAAAAGAATTTAAATTAAAAAGAAATTTACTTATTTTGAGAATATAACTAAAATTAAAAAAAAAAATATGTATTTCTATAAATATACATTATTTGTTAATATTTTTATAATTAACTTTATAACAACCATACTTTTACATTTTATTTTATATATTTTAAAAACACTCATTTGAAATGGAACTAATTTGTAATGTAATAAATACATGTCAGAGAAAAATACTGAAAAATCGGTGAAATATGTCTGTACAAGCATTACATAAACCTCATTATCGGTTAACGTCTGTGTGCTCTATTTTTTACGTACAAACCATACAAAAGACATCAACGCGTCCGTCGTCGTCCCGTTTCGTTCGACTTGTATATTCGTAGCCTTTTGCTTATGGAATTTCATTCATTAATGTCTGTGTAAATATTTATTTATTATTATACTTTACAAAAACAGAATTAATAAAATTTTATAATAAAGCCCATATGTTAATAATTATTGTTTAATTTTCAGTTGATGTTATTTTTATTTTTGTTAATAAGTAAAGAAAAATATTTAAAAAAATCGTGTTCTGACAAAAAATATCTAAAAATATAGTAATTTGTTAAATATTTATATGTATAAGAATAATAATTAGTAAATAAAACAAAAATTTAACCCTCAAAAACATCCCTTACCGTGAAGCAGCGATCACGCATCACAATTAGAGTTACGGCATTGCACTTAATTGTTTCCAATTACGTACCACCTAGCGGGGTGCCACATATATAAGGGGGCGGTCTCGACCCAACAGCATTCCGACTTCAGAAGTGGTTGTGTACACACGCTTAGGCGAAATTCTCTAGGCGAGTACTGCTTACAGTAGCGTTTAGTCAGTTCGTTTGAGATCTCCAGAATTAGTTTAAGAAATATCATCATGCAGTCGATGGTGAGTGTGGATATCTTATTTTATTTTTTTACTATATGTATCAAATATATATTTTACTTATATATAATTCTTTCAATAACATAGATTTAATTTTTAATAATTAATCTCAATATTTTTTATATATGAGCAAAATATAAATTTATATGGAATCTAATAAGAATCTGACAAGAAAATAATTCTTAAGGTAATTGGACATGACAAACGTATAGAGTATTTAAAGATGAAATTGTATTATTCGTTATATATTAAAACATTCATATATTTCCTCTAAAATCATTATAGTTATATATTTAATATGAAAACATACTAGAAAAACAAATTCTAATATAAACAAACGTACGTATAAAATTGTTCAACTCACGACAATGCCGAAGGCGGGCGGATAAAAGGCGGATTTACATCTAATAAATGTTTAAATACGATGTCAAGGTTGATTTTAAGAAACAACAAGGTATTTGTCTGAAGATACTAATTGATTCGAGTATCCGCCTAATTGTCGCCTACGGCTGTTTCCGACTAAAGCAGTTAGTCATTGTTTCATTATGTATTCNTAGTAAATAAAACAAAAATTTAACCCTCAAAAACATCCCTTACCGTGAAGCAGCGATCACGCATCACAATTAGAGTTACGGCATTGCACTTAATTGTTTCCAATTACGTACCACCTAGCGGGGTGCCACATATATAAGGGGGCGGTCTCGAGCCACCAGCATTCCGACTTCAGAAGTGGTTGTGTACACACGCTTAGGCGAAATTCTCTAGGCGAGTACTGCTTACAGTAGCGTTTAGTCAGTTCGTTTGAGATCTCCAGAATTAGTTTAAGAAATATCATCATGCAGTCGATGGTGAGTGTGGATATATCTTATTTTTTTACTATATGTATTAAATATATATTTTACTTATATATAATATATAAAAGTTATTTCAATAACATATGTTTAATTTTTAATAAACAATATTTTTTATATATGAGTCAGCAAAATAGAAATTTATATCGAATCTAATAAGAATCTGACAAGAAAATAATTCTTAAGGTACATAACAAACGTATAAAAGTATTTAAAGATGAAATTGTATTATTCGTTATATATTAAAATATTCATATATTTTTTCTAAAATTATTATATTCATAGAAAAACAAATTCTAATATAAACAAACATACGTATAAAATTGTTCAACTCACGACAATGCCGAAGGCGGGCGGATAAAAGGCGGATTTACATGTAATAAATGCTTAAATACGATGTCAAGGTTGTTTTTAAGAAACAACAAGGTATTTGTCTGAAGATACTAATTGATTCGAGTATCCGCCTAATTGTCGCCTACGGCTGTTTCCGACTAAAGCAGTTAGTCATTGTTTCATTATGTATTCATTTGAATTACCTTAATAAAATATAGATAGATAGATAGAGCCTCCTCCTCCTGGCATTAATCCCGGCTATATACTTCACTTTGTACGGTCTTTTGCGATAGATAGATAGAAAATAGAAGAATATAGATAAAGTATGAATGTCTTTTTAAATATATTCTGTAAATAATACTGTAGGTTATTCGGGTTTAAAAAGGGGGAAAATATTGGGCGGGCGCGAGCAGATCTGTTTATTTAAATTGACATATTCACGTAACATTCCTTAAATACCTGCTAGATTCCGTTGACTTTTAAGTCATTCAATAAAAATATTAAAAAAAACCATAGCTGATATAATGTTTGATATATTCGGTGATTGGGTGCAATAGGAACCCAAGGCACCCACTTTTGTCGGCTTTCTCCACTTGGTCATAGCCTCATAACAATCATGCAATATTGACCGCAAATTGGCCGAACACACAACCTCTTGAGCGTGACGCGAGAAATCAGAAAAGAAAATCACAATTTTTACTTACGACCTTCGTAACCATAGCACTTCCCAACACCCACTACTTCCCTTCTTGGGTAATGCAACAGGCTTGTTGTGCACCAGTTCGCCGAATGATAATTCCGAACTGTTGCAACATATATTTGCAACAGAATGTAAAGGCGAGTCGATATGAGGTCCACGCCTCAAATTATACACTCGTGCTTTGTTGCCCATGAAAAGATATAATTGTTTTGAAATGTGATATTGTTTTGTTGTTTGCAATATTTGTTTTAAATTAATGTGAAATATAAATTAGTAAACGATTATTTCTAGGGACTGTGAGAGTAAACGCGACAAGTTGTAGGTTCGATTTCTACTTGAGGTAATGAAATATTTAATATTTCCATTTATTCGCTCTGATATTCGAGGCATAGTGCGGCGTTGAATTCCGCCACTCAACACCCAATACCATCAGTATTAAGTAACTTGGGGAACAGGAGAAACAAATCTTAATGAGAGAACGGTGTTACTTGACACTAGGTTCCTAGGTTCCCTTTGTCTACTTCTTCTAATTATTCAAATCGCCACCCACCAGAACTCGGACCTTTGATATTCTCAAAGGTTAAAGGATCTTATAAAAGTCACGCCGCTCCTAATGGGAATTAGATTAGACCTTTACTTTGACCATAGTTATATTGACATTTCATATTGTAGATTGTACAGAATTGGACTCTTATATGTACATATATAAAAACATAAAGATAATAGGTCTGTTTATACATACTTATATATATATATATTACTGATAATCATATTAAATAAATTAAAAGTATATCTTTAAGCTGTTATATATGTCACTTTGAGACCATTTATGGCACAGGGGCACAGGCGAGTGAAAGATCGTGGGTTCGATTCCCACTTGTGGAAATTAAATATGTAATATTTTCATTTCACATTCTGGTGTCAAAAAAAATATGTTAATTTATTTTTTTACACTGTGCTCTATGGTTTCCATTTCTTTAACAGTGCTTGTCACAATATGATTTAGATGTCTTTATCGTCGGTTACGCGTTCAAGGTGCGCAATAAACGGACAAAAAGTAAATTACCTATATTGTAAACTGGCCTAATTTTCTAATTAAAACTTTAATTGCGTATGTAAAAAGTTAATTGCCTTTATGAAATGTTCTAGCGTACGCATAAATGAAACCTTAGGCAGAGGATAGGCAGAGGGAACGTAGTGTTAAGACATTCCTTACTTATCGTTTACTTCTGAAGGTATTCTCAACGCCGCGCCGCGCCTCGACACTAGAGGGATGAAATTAAAACATTAAATATTTAATTTCCTCAAGTGGAAATCGAACTCACAACCTGTCTCATTTATAATCACGCGACCCACGGCTGGTTTCAAAATATCATTTTTTTATATAAGTGGTGACAAATGACGGAAATCTAATAGTATATTGTCATTATCGATTTTAAAGTGTAATTTTTCTCACTAACCCAGTTTCAATAAATATAAAGTAGATTATGAGCAGACATTTTATTATATTCATAGTTTCATCAGTATTACCAATTCGTCATACATTCGCAATCAGAACTCACAGTACAATATTATTGTTCGAACCGCATTGAAAAATTGTAACATTTTTAGAAATATAGCCAGATTTCTTAGGTAGTCTTTTTTGAGTGCGAAAAATTATGCCGAGGCCGGCTTGGCGCAGCGGCACAATGGTGTGACTGTAACGTGACGGTTGTGGGTTCGATCCCCACTCGAGGAAGTGAAATATTTATATACGTTTATATTTCCATTTCTTCGCTCTGGTGTAGAGGTCAAAGCGCGGCGATGAGTTCTGCAACTCAACAGGCAATGCCTCCAGAATTCGACAGAAAGTGGGGAACGGAGTGTATTAACATTAGGTTCCCTCTGCCTACCCTGCTGTGTCCGGGATACAGCGTGAAGCTGAAAATATATATATATATATGTTTATTTTTCCAACAAAATATATAATTTTGATTTCAAATATAACTTTATTTTTTTCAAAATATAATTATTTAGAGTAGCTTGGCTTTTGCTCTTACCTCTATAACTTTTATACTAAATTATTTATTCTGTAATACAAGTTAATATAGGCTTTGTTGATAACAGTGTTGTTAATGATCTAGTCCGTAGTTATCGGTGGCTGTATCTAGGTGATAAATAATCGGTAAACCACGGCTACTGGTAATATCAGTTTAGACATTTTCTCACGTTTAAAATATTTATTATTATATAATTTTAGATATATGAGGCCAGTCGTGGCGCAGTGGTTCGAGGGTCTTACTGTAATGTGACGTAGTGGGTTCGATCCCCACTCGTAAGTGAAAAATTTGGAAAATTTGGCGGAATGTGGGGTACGGAGTGCCTTAACACTATGTGCCCTCTGCCTTATAAGTAGTTTTAATTATATAATTTTACATATATATCTTAAGCATTTCATATACATAACTTTGCTCTACATCTTATATAAGGTTCCGTATTTAATCTAAGATAAATTAGTATTGTCTGGTCTTGATTTACTGGTTTCTTAGCTTCCCTCTTATGCCTATTACGTTGTACGTAACCACGCCTTTCGTATTTAGGTTATATTATAAAATATAATATATTATTAGATGGCCTATTCAGTTCTATTGCATTGGTTATTACAAAAACTCACTAAAAAAATTTTATTTCGATAAAAATATTTTTCATAATAAACTACAAACTTAAAATAACTAAGTATATTACAAAGGATTACATTAAATTTGAATTGAATTAATTTTATTTTCTTACCAGTTCATTTTTAAATGTTTAGAAATATAAATTTTCGACACGTTACCTAATTTCATGCAATTTCTCAACAATCGCTCGGTTAACTTTTTACGTTTCTCGTTCATTCACATACAGCGATCTAGTTTAATGTTGTAACGAGATTATTATAAAACAAAGTGTACCTACAATTAGACATTTATATCAGTGCAGTGTAATAGCTGTGTGAAAAACGGAGAAGTGGAGTAATTCGTTTTTAAGCGAAATACAAGATTCTTCTATAAAAAATGCTTAATTTATATTTGAAGTAAGAAGAATTTTGTATTGAGCTTCACTCTGTATCAAGCATATAGCACGGTAGGCTGAAGAAACCTAGTGTTAAGACACTCCGTCAATAAATTTTTATTAATATTGCAAAATTGACTATTTTTTCATACTTTAACAACAACACTGAACGTAATAACTAGTTGCTAAAGGCTAGTTGATACAAGCTTAGTGAACCGTGTCAAAATGAATATCCTAAAAACATGAACAAGCCCAAATATGTATTACTATTAAGAGTTTCATATTTTTATGACAATAAGGTCAATTGAGGCCACCCGTGGCGCAGGCGTGTGACTGTAAATACGACAGGTTGTGAGTTCGATTCGCACTCGAGGACATTAAATATTTAATATTTTCATTTGTTCACTCTGGTGCCTGGGTAGAGCGGCGTTCAGTTCCACCACAACACACAATGCTTCCAGCATTTTGGTGGAAAGTGGAGAACGGAGTGTCTTAACACTCTCTCTGCTTATCCTGCTACATGCGGGATACAGCGTGAAGCTGAAAAAATTATAAAGTCCGTGTCGGTGCTTCAGTTATGGCAGCTATCAATAAATATCACAGCTGTCGTCAATTACATGTAATTGGTCTATGTCCATAACTCAGCCTGGCTTCTGAGATACAGATCGATTGCAACGATAATGGTATTTAGCCTTTTTTGGATAAAAACTTTAATGTTTATTTAATTGTCCAATACCTTTACAGATAATTTATATTACTTCAATACAAAATAGGTTACAATGTAATGAAGTAGTATTAATATTGTAAATTTCTTGTTCTAGATCATCTTTGCCGCTTTCTTCTGCCTCGCGCAAGCATCCTACTACCCTGGCCCTCCTGCGCACATACAGCTCAGCTCTGATGGCAAGTATGTGCTGGACACGCCCGAGGTAGCACACGCCAAGGCCGCCCATCTGGCCGCACATGCACAGGCCTCCAACGTTCACGGTGCCTGGGCTCCCGCCGGAGCGTACGTCGCTGGTCCCGCCTATGGTGCTGGTGGCCACTACGGAGCTCCCGCTGCCGGTTAGTACAAATAAAAATATCCATATACTATTTCAACAAATACCTTTTCAATTAAAATTAATATGTGTATGAATAATAAAATTTTGCTTTACATAGACTTTAGACGTTAATATTCTTTACAAATAAGCTGCAATGAATAAAATTATCAAAAAAGTAAATACTATTTGCCTCAAATAAATTCAATTATATTTAAAAATATTTTAATTTGGACACCGATAAATATAACTTATTTTTCTATGCAGGTCTCGTGAAATACGGCCCAGCTCCCCTCGCCCACGACGGCCGCGTCATTGACACCCCCGAGGTCGCCCACCTGAAGGCCGCCCACATCGCCGCGCACTCTGCTGCCGCTGCCAAGGCCGCGCACGGCGGCTACGCTGGCATCGGTGCCGGGCTCGGCGCTGGGTACGGAGCGGGTTACGGCGCGGGCGCAGCCTACGGCGCTGGGTACGCTGGCGGCTACGGCAAGTGGAACGGACCCCAGGCTCACATCCAGCTCACCCACGACGGACAATACGTGGTAGATACCCCTGAGGTCCAACACGCCCGTGCTGCCCACTTCTCCCAGTACGCCCACGCCGCGCAAGTCGCCGCCTCCTCCCCCGAGGAGCCCTGGGACGCCCACAGCGGACACGGCGCCCACGGCTGGCACTAAATCCTACCTCCGACATAGCCCAAACACTGCCTGAATATATTTTTATACAAAACGTAAAGAAAAAACCAAAAAAATGTTAAGCTGTATAAAGTTGAATGACCTGTGTATAGCGATGCTAGAGCGATTTTGTACTTAATGTAATAAAACTCTTATAATGTTACAAAGAATTGCATTTTTCTTTCACGTAACCGTCAATTAATTTAATATTTTCAATTTTATTATTTAAATTTTATTAGATTTTATCAAATTATTCACGACATAATTAGAGACGCTAGAGAAAATTATATCACTTTTTATTAATTAAATATTTATAAAATTTATAATTTTTATGAAACAATACATTAAAATTATATTAAATAGTTTTAGCAAATTAAAGTTTTGAACCTATTTTTATTGTTACTACAATAAGAATAAAGAAGTCACTAAAATATAAGTAAGAAATTAGAAAAGAATGCTTAATAACACCGAGTATTTTGTAATTGTATAGCGTTAAACTTGATACAATGGTTGTAGGTTCAATCTATACTTGGTGAAATAATTATATTTATTCTTCGCTCTGGCAAAGGCTGGCATTGGATTTTTCTACCCACCAAGACACAGAACGGAAAATGGACAACAAATATTTTATAATCTATATATATAAAAGGACTTGTCCTCACTGACTGAGGTAAGACGCACGCACAACCGTAACCGCTGTGCGTAGAAACGTGACATTTGGACAGATGTTTACTTTCGTAATCTGGACATCCACTAAGAAGGAATTTTGAAAAATTTTTACCCTAAAGGGGTGAAATAGGGGTTGAAAGTTTGTATGGAAAAATAATGAAATCGCCACCGATTCTTATAAAATTTGGAATTTCGATTTTTTAAAAGATTTAATTGAATATGTATTTCATGGTTTTCTAGATTTCTTCCCCTAAGGGTGCAAATAAGGGGTTGAAAGTTTGTATGGAAAAACTTAAATCGCCACCGATTCTTATAAAATTTGAAATTCAGAATCTTAAAAGTATTAAATTGAACACATGTTTCATGGTTTTCTAGAATTCTTCCCCCAAGGGTGCAAATAAGGGGTTGAAAGTATGTATAGATTTTTTTTTAAATCGGGACCAATTTTTATAAAATTTGAAATTCAGACTATTAAAAGTATTTAATTAAATACTGAAACATGTGTTCAATTGAACACATGTTTCATGGTATATTAGAATTCACCCCTAAATACGCAAGCGAAGCTGCGCGCGCCCGCTTGTAAGTGTATACGAGTAAATAGTTTAAAAAACAATATTTTATTAAAAAATACATAAATATAACTTCCTGCTATATAAATTATAACAGTACTAGATAATAATGAATGAATGCTAACTTATAGTTACTTAGTTTAGGAAGAAGTTGAGAGCTAAGGAAGTTTTAATTTGCTCTACGAAAATCTAATTAAAGATACTAAAGCTTAGAGATCTAGGCTAGACTTGTCAATTAAAATTACCTACCTACAGAAGGACTTTTGTTTTGACGACATTTTGTTATAATTTAACTTTATCACATATTCCATTTCCATCTATATTTTTTAATCAATGGAAAACGCATTACAAGTTAAACATGTTTCACGAAGTTAATATTTTATACTTAAAAACGATACTGATATATATTTTTTTTATAAATATGAGAACAGCTTCAAGCTGTATTCCGCAAACAGCAGGGTAGAGGGAACCTCGTGTTAAGACACTCCCCACACCCACGGCGTTGCATGTTGAGTGGCGAAATTTAACGCCGCACTTAGGTTCGAAGTATATAATAAATATCATTAAAATAAATAGAATATAAATTAAATATTCATCCCTACTCGTCTCTACTAAAAGAATACTCACATTTAATGGAGTTTAGATAGTTTAAAGTAGATTTACTGTATCTTTCTAGCTGTGAGAAATTCGTGAAAATGATTTAACAAACTAAATTTCAATCAACAACTATAACCAAGGATGGTTTTGTTGGTTGTCTAAAAACACAGAGATAAGTAAGATGTGGTCGGCCATAAACATACATATAGCTCCTTTAAAAAATAAATAAGCAATTTTGCAGCAATATGTAATAAGCAATACACTATAAATTATCGTATTAAATAATAATAAGTTTATGTAAAATTTCTGTATTTTTTTTCTCTTTTCTCAAAAGAAAGAAACAGCATAATTTGAAATATAGAACTGTAAAACTATAATTTTCAAAAAAAGATCTCAGACCAATAATAAATCTCTTTCTAAGAACTTTCTTAGCCAAAAAATATTATAGTGAAACTACTAGGCCAGTAAAGAATGAAAATAAAAGTACTCATTTAATATTGATAATTCTATATTAGAAAGATTTTTTTAAATTATCATTTTAAGAAATGTAATAGTTTTTAATAATAATATTTTTTATATAAATATTTATTATAATTACTGTTTTATAGCTATCGTTATTTTCAACATACAATTTCTATAATATATTATTATTAATTTTTGTTATTCAGCTTCACGCTATCTCGTACAGTTTAGCCAGAGGGAACATAGTGTTAACACACTCGGCAATTAGCTTTTTCATATCTTCATCTTTAGATTAACCTCACTGTGCCAACATATAGCAAATGTTCCTTTGCGTCAATTAGCTTTGACATAATAGTAGGCCACTCGTGGCGCAGGGCCACAAGCGTGTGACGGTAAACGTGACAGGTTGTGGGTTCGATTGCCGTCCAAGAGTTCCGTCACTCAACACGGAATGCTTCGAGAATTCGGCGGAAAGTGTAGAAGATGATAAAATATATATATCAATATGAATTTTCATAATTACTTGTAATTTTAAAGATGCATTCTTCATAAACAATGACCGTCGTGGCGCAGCGGTTCGATCCCCACTCGAGGAAGTGAAATTATTTACGTTTATATATCCATTTCTTCGCTCTGGTGTCGAGGCAAAGCGCGGCGTTGAGTCCTGCCCCTCAACACGCAATGCCTCCAAAATTCGGCAGAAAGTGGGGAACGGAGTGTCTTAACACTAGGTTCCCTCTGCCTACCCTGCTGTGTGCGGGATACAGAATGAAGCTGATAAACAATGACAAAAAATTGATTTTGTAGTTTCGTAAAATTCGACCACGTAGATACAACCAGCCCCTGCCTGGGGTTGGGAGGCACTAATAGCTTCTAGCGACAGTGCTACTAAGTGGCTGTGATGATTATTTTCTCTATAAACATCACATAATTATTTATTTTTAACTGTAGGGTAAAGCATTCGTATGTTATAGTTGAAAATAATTAAAAGACGAAAACACTACTTAAAATAATTTATAAATTAAAACATTTTGATATATTGGTGAGCGGTAAGAGAGGTAGGGGGAGACCTCGGTTGTTCTTCGAAAACACAGTATCAAAGATATTGGAGGAAGGTTACGTAAAAAGCATGAGGATTCCCCGGAGGACATGTATGAAGAGGTTGGTGAGAGTGGACGAGGCGAAAGAGGTATGTAGAGACCGTAGCGTTTGGCGCTCCGTTCTCTCTGACTACCCCGTTAGGGATACAGCGTGAAGCTATGTATGTCTGTATGTATATGTATGTATATATATGTATTTTGATATACCAATTACATTAGAGTAAACTACAGACGTAGAAAATCTTATTATATAATAATTTCGTGGTATTTATTTAAAAAAGGCATTCATATTTTAAAAAAAAAAAGTTTTTTTAGTATTTATATGTTTCAATACAACACATACCAATACCAATTTGCATACTGATTCAGAACAGTGTACTTTGTACATACGAGTACACCAATGACGGAGGCAATGTGGGAAACCCATCATTTCGAATTCTTTGAATATATTGACGGTGTGCTGCTAAAAGTCTAACAAAGTTAAGGAAAGGAAAAATCAAAAATATTTTTGGCAGATAAATAGGTAACTAGCGGCCCGCCCGCGGCTTCGCCTGCGTGAACTACGTTATTATTAATTTTTGTCTTCATGATTACCTACGTCCTATAAGTGACGTCCATGCAAAATTTGAGATTCCTATCATTTGTAGTAACGAAGTTTCATACAAACTTTCAACCTCAAAAACAACCCCTTAAAAGTCGAATATTACAAATTCCCGTCTTAGTGAGCACCTACGTCCTATAAATAACTCCTATTCAAAATTTGAGATTCCTAGCATTTATTTTTCATAGATTTTATATATATAGATATAGATATAGGTAACCTTCATACAACTTAGAGAAAATGAAGTCATAATATAATAAAACAGTAAAAACAAATGTAATGTGCAATATTTTTAAAATATTTGTTTGCCTGTCTGTCTGTTCGTCTGTTAATGTGCTTATCTGCTTGTCAGTTTATCTTTTTATTAAATATATAATTAATATATAACATTACCGTGTATTTTTTAGTTAGCCTTACGTAACGAAATAGCAATAATGAACGCCATCGAATTGCTTTAATCACGAGTGCTGCAGAAATAGTAAAATATATGTAAGTACACTGTACTAGAAAAATATTAATTTTAATTCATATATTTGTTATAAAAAAGTCACAATATAAGGCTTTTTGCGACAAAAAAAAATGTAAAACAAAAACTGTTTAAAAATGTAAACGTGGTCTGAATTTTAATTTAAAGGAACAAAATTATCATTTTAGCTTGTGAAGCATGACAAAACGTAGATAGTGCTTTTCATGACGCTATTGAATTTATTCAATTGAATTAATTTATTAATTTAGTTTATTTTATCTATATATATAAAATCGAAAGGTCACTCACTCATCACGAAATCTCAGAAACTACAAGTGCTAGGAATCTCAAATTTTGCATAGGAGTTACTTATAGGACGTAGGTGGTCGCTAGGACGGGAATTTGCAATATTTGACTTCTAAGGGGTTGTTTTTGGGGTTGAAACTTTGTATGAAACTTCGTTACTATAAATGCTAGGAGTCTGAAATTTTGCATGGACGTCACTTATATAATAGGACGTAGGTACTCATGGAAACAGAAATTAATAATAACGTAGTTCACACAGGCGAAGCCGTGGGCAGGCCGCTAGTACTTATATATTTGTAGCCTCACTATGTATCCCGCATATACCAGGCTGAGCAATGGAAATCGATTATGCCACGAATGGCCTCAACTTAAACGTTTTTCCAAATAATTATAATAATTTTAAGGCCAGTAGTGGCGCAAGGGCACAAGCCTGTAACTATAAGATATAAGCATGACTTGTTGTGGATTCGATTTCCATACGAGGAATAGAAATATTTAATATTTTCATTTCTTCGGTCTCACCACTCTACACGCAATACCTAGAGAATTCAATGGAAAGCGGGGAACGCAAGAGTCTTGATGGGAACAGAGTGTTTAATTTATTATGTAATAATTTTCTCAAACTTTTATATCAAAAAGGCCTAACTGATGAACATTCTAGGATAACTTTAACAATTTGTTGTGCATACAGATTGTTTACTTATAACTTTATTTATTGAATTTATATTAAAAAATAAATAAATAGTCGAGGCAAGTCGAAATACTTATATATAAAGTTTAATGTTAAGGAAAAACGTTTTTGCTAATATTTTTTTACTGAAACTACAGCATATTCTGCTCTATCTATATAGCCTACATTGTGATAACGTTAAAAATATGCATTTATAAGGTAAAAATAATGAAGCGCGACGCATACAAATTTGTATTAATTGTCCTTGTATTTGAATGAGTACTATAATTTTCTTTAAAATTCAATAGACAATGGTACTTTAATAAATATGCTATTAGGGTAACCTACCTGAGCTATTAGCATATTTATCGTCAAACATATTTTTTTGGTATATATTTACATTGTTACATATTAAATTACTAAAATATAACATAATATCTAGGCCAGTTGTGATAAACGTAACAGGGTTTGTGTTCGATTCCCACTCGAGGAAATGAAATAGTTAATATTTTCATTTATAATTTTTAATTTTGAGGATTAATTGTCTAATGTTTAGTTAAAACAGCATGTGTACTCAGTAACTTGGAAAGTGGGGCCTGGCAGAGGTAGAGCTAAATAAAGGAATATCTTTGTCAGGGCTGATGATTGAGCCATCGGATTCATTTCAGACCTACGTCATTTCAGCTTTGCAACAGACAGAGAAGCAACTTTTTAGATGTAGCCCAAAGGATTAGTAAGCTAAATAGCAATGAGTTGATCACATTTGATGCAGATCCCATGACCACGTAGGAAGTCCTTCAGCATGTTAAAGTAAGGATACGTGAAGTGGAAGTGGCTGGCAATAGTTGGATTGAAGAGCCGAAGCAAGTCTAGTAATGGTAGAAAAAAGTCTGTTGATGTTGATGATTAAGGGTCCATGGTTCAAATATTGTCAGTATTTTTTGTATATATAAAATATTCTTCTTAAAAAGAAAGATATTTGTATATTTACTTCCAACCTCTTACTCTTACTCAGACCCAAATCAGATTCCTTCATTGTTCAGGTTTACCGTTAAGAGCAAAACACTGTATGATGTGCACTGGACCAGGAGACTTTTAAGCCGACTGGCCACTGGATAATAAAATATCTTCATTAGTCCATAAATTACGGTGGTTTAATTTCAAACACCGTTGGCAATTATTAGAGATTAGAGAAAGCGGAAAAAATACAAGGAAAATCTCTACTAAAAATGTAACATCGCTTGATATTTATGAGAACAGAAATAAATTTAAATATAACTCGATTGACGAAAACGAAATAAGGCTATACTTATTTTTTTTGGTGGACGCTCGGTCGTTATATGGCTCGTGACAGTGTCAACCAAATCGATTTGCATTCAAAGATTCCGCCTGGTATTGTTATGTACCGTTAACACTTTTATCGATATTTATTTTTGTATTTTATTATTATTATTTGTAATATTTCGCTTGTAAATAACAAATAAACTTGTAACTTGGTAGATAAAAAAATTCTAAAGCCTATTGTTATAATTCTTGTTTAAAAAGTTAACGTTCTTTGAAAAAAGCCTTCTAAATTCAAAAATATTAATTTTATATGAATAATGTCATTGAATTTAGTTAATTTAATCCATTATGCTGGATTATTAATGAATTTTTTTACTTATTAATTACAGATTTTACAGAAATTAGCTTTCTATGGAATATTTGTTTTGAGAATAGCCTATAAGGATAGTTGCCCTATTATAGTTGTAAAATACTAAAAAGTATAGACAGTGCGGGATAGATGCCCTTTATGTATAAGCGAAAAATTTATTGCCTCCAACTTACTCATGTCGAATTTTTAAAATTATTTCGCACTTTTTTAAATTTTTGATCTTTTATATAATAATATTTTTTCAAATATTACCAATTTTACCACTCAAAGGAGATATTTAATATGCGAATTCTTTACTGTCACCAATCTCAGTCAACTTTATATCAGGCATCATCATTTATTTTTAAGAACCTTTTAAGTCCGTTCGCTAATCTTTTAAGTAGAACGGCAATATTGGGGTCTTAATTCTTATAATCTTTGACTTTCCAAAATTCATTTTATGTACACTTATTTTTTAAATCTTCTACTTGTTTATTTATTAATTGCTAAAGCAATATTTTTTTTCAATTTCTACATGAATTATACTAAGATTACTTTTTTATTAATTTCAAATCCAGTACTTTAGACTATTCTGATTATCTCAATTAAATTCGACGTTCATATCCCGTCCCGACGAAATTTCAGTAGTTCAAACTGAAGGGAAAAAGGAAACTGGGGGGGAGTGTTTTACACTAGGTTCCCTTTGCCTACTCTGTTACGTACGGGATAGATAAGGGATCGTGGGTGCGTGGATCCGTAACTAACTAAATTATAACTTATAATGAATTAAAGTTTCGATGGCCTTTTAAATTGTAACGCACTTTTTAACAATACCCACTATGAATTGAAAAAATAAACAATGTATATACAGGGTGGAAGAGGCAGCGCTTCTTTTACTGAAACTGCATATAGGGTAAAATATTTCGAACTCAGAATTAAAAAAAAAATCAAGGTACCTCAACGGTTTGGAAGTAGGATTTTTTTTCATTTCACGATTTTTATCCATACCTGTATTTCGTGTCACGCGAATCGCGAACACATACGTATGCGACTTTGCCGCTTTGACAGGTAAGTGTGTGCGTGCCTATGTTATACTTTACAAATGGCGTTTTATTTTAAAACGATAATTTTATTATTTATTTTGTTTGAAAAAAAAACTTTTTCATTTTTGAGAATTATTTTTTTCCGAATTATATTAGGCTTTTATACAGTAGTTAAAACTGTGGTTTCATTTAAAGTGGCGCTGACAATTCCTGTAGAACTAACACCGAAATGATTTACCACGGCAGAAAACAAATAGAGGTACCAAAATATACTTAATTGACCTCATTATTTTTATTAACCTTTATCTATGTAGGTTAATTTAAAACTAAATACATATTTTTTTTGCTATCTAAATTATTTGACACGCAGTAGAAATAATAATTAGTTAAATTGATATCCTCTGATTCTCTTAGTAAAAAAAAATTTCTTGATAATGTCAGTTCTTGATAACGTCAGCCATGTCAGTGTATACATAACAGAATACTAGTTTTATTAGTAATTTAGTAAGAAGTACTTTCATATAATGTGATATTGGAATTGAAGCCTGAACTATAGTAGTAGAAGAAATATTTTAAGGAAATATATATATTAATGGTACACTAAGTATAGAAATAAGGCCAGTTGTAGCAGGGGCACAAGCGTGTGACTGAAAACGTGACTGGTAGTGGGTTCGATTACCACTCGAGGAAATATTTTTAATATTCATTTGCCTACTGCTACATGCAAAATACAGCGTAAAGTCGATAAAAGTATAGAGGTGCTTGCATATTGAATATATTTAATTTCTAAAAATATTTGCTTTGCATCAGCCAATTAAATGATAGTTTTCCTGCTCTAGCCCGCAGGGAAAGTTATGATTGCAAGAATTTTAATAAAAACTCTGTTAATTACATTTCACAATATTATAATTTCAAAGTATTCATTCAAAAATGTGTTAATAGAATTGACGGATTTACATATTGTTTTTTTAATTAACTGATATCAAGGCAAAATTGGTAAAACTAGGATGATATATGCATTTTAACTTTGGTTTTTTTTGCAATTAAATATTGATTTTAAATATTTCCCAATGTCATGTTTGTTATAGAATCCGTGAAGGTAATAAAGCGTTATATTTTTTCAACTTATTTTTTAATATTATCTGTAGTTGGTCTGTATTCACAGTTGCATATAGTTTTTATCATATTTTTTAAGAAAAAAATTATGAATAATTTTATTAAATGAGTTCCACACTCAGCTCTTTGCTTTTCCAGAATGGGGAAATGTAAAACAAGTGAAACTCGAACCCATAGCCATCGCATTAACTGTAAGCCATTTATCTCAACTTTGTAATATTGATGTAGAAATGTTTTTCTATATAAAGCAATGATATAATGTTTTTAGTACATTTAGGCAGGGTTCCTTATAGGTTCCTCATTAAGAGATATTGATATCGGTTGACTAATTTAAATATTAACTGCGGTTCCTGAAAGAGTGGTTGTGCGTTGTCAACTTTTTGTTAGTAATGATGACAAATATAAACGTGTAAAATAATAAGAAATGTATGATTAATAGTTTTGACACAGGTCGTCGATAATATTTGTTGTAATTATAAAAAAAATGCAATTAGCTTTGAGATACAGACTATAAAACTCACTCACTGCATTGGGACTTTCCAGCATGTCTGCTACAGGTAAAATATAAACTAGTGGTATAATAGTTAAGTTTTCGGATAAAAAAACTATTTAGAATTCCATGGATTAATCGGGCAGGCGCCGACCTCAACGAGGTACAGGGTTCAGAGCAGTACCTGGGACTTGCAACCCTAGTATAATTTTAAGAAGACTTATTTGAAATAATCATAAACACTCGACTCCACTTTCTGAGCTCCTGTCTCGACTGCTTAGCCAAATTCTGGTACAGGGGCATAAAGTGTGCTACAAAATCGGTTGGTTTTGGGTTTGATCCGAGGATACCGAGGTAAGAGCGCGGCGTTAACACGAGGTTCCCTCTGCCTACCCTGCTGTATGCGGGATACAGCGTGAACTTATTTTTTTAATAGACACTATTGCCACCTTCGAAGTAAATTCTACAAATGAATTGATAGTAGTTCTAGATAAGTTGATATTTTTTAGATTAAGATTTTATACTAAAGAGAGACTCCTACTGCGTACAAAATTACCTTCAAACCATTAAACCAAAACATTATGCGTCTTTGAGCTCTTTGTACTAAAAAACTAATCGTTTCACGTATATATGATTTATTAATAGTTTATCATGTTCGACCCCTATCTATTATAATATCTATCTATCTAGAACTTTCCTATGATCTTTTTATGAGTCGAAGAGATTCATTATTTTTTGAAAGTCACTTTTTTCAGAAATTAGTTAAAGTAATCAATTCTAGGAATATTTAATTTATTTAAGGAAAATAATTGAGGTCAGCCGTAGTGCAGGGGCACAAACGTGACTGATTGTGGGTTCGATACCTATTCGAGGAAATAGAATATTTATTTAAATTTAGGAGTGTCTTAACACTAGGTTCCCTCTGCCTACCCTACTGTGTGCGGGATACAGCGTGAAGCTGATTTAGATTTAGATTTCAGTTTTATCTGTATGGGTGGCGTGATAATTTTACTATTGCACTTTATAATGGTTGATGGAAATAATAAATAAAAATAAAAGAAAAATCAACATTATAATATTATACTGGCTCTATAAATTCGAAAAAAATATAATAAAATAAACAATAAAAAGATAAGAAAAGTAAAAGATAAAAACACTTAAAGGATCGAAAGTGCGTTTCAATTTCATATATTAGTTTACCTTGGCATTGGTAATGGTCGAGGTCTCGGTAACTTGGTCAGCGACATACATACAGGCTTTATAGTTTAAAATAAGAGATTTATAACGACATTTATTTTTATTTTTTAAGTATTTAGATTAATTACCTTAATTAAAATGATAAGCACAACTAGTTTTGTTTTCGAAAAGGCGAATATTTTTTAACTTAAATTACTAATTTTAATAACGTATTATATATACATATTTATTTTTTTAAATATTTCTTTTTATTAATTTACTACGAATTTAGCTGTTGTGTCTTAACACTACGTTTTTTCTTCCTTCCTGCTATATGCTGGATACAGCAGTTGTTTGTTATATAAAGAAGTATATATAAAATTACGACAAAAAAACCAGTTTTTACGTTGTTTCTCGCACGCAGCAGGGTAGACAGAGGGAACCTCGTGTTAACACACTTCATTCTCCACTTTCCGCCGTATTCTAGAGGCGCGATCGCGTGTTGTGTGGAACTTAACGCCGCGATTTGCCTTAACACCAGAGCGAAAATACAAATTTAAATAAATATTTCCTTTTCTCGAGTGGAGATCGAACCCATACCCAGTCGATTTCCCACGACTGGCCTTATTACCACGAAAGAGAATAAAAAATGATATTTGTTATACACGAGGAAGTTTTTAAAACAAATTAGGTATAAATGAAGTCGGCAACCATGAATCTCTTTATCACGAAAATGTAATATACAGTATGGGACGAGCGATATAAACAAAAGCGACGTTTGCGCTACAGCCGGTGTCGTCGGTGGCGCTCCTCGAGACTCACGCGCATCCCGCGTTTGCACGTCCGTCCGTGAATCATTTTATTTTATTAATAAAAATTAGTTTTTGTGGAATTTAATTTTAAAGGTATGTTATTTTTTATTTTCTTTTTTTTTTATTTAAAAATATAAATTTTTAGATTGAATTATAAAACTGGGAATTTTAGCAATATTAAAGCTAATATAGCATATTTGATTTGTTTTTATATTTTTAATATTCGTGATTTTCATATAAAATGTTATTTATCTGTACTTTTTACTTAATATTCATAGTACAATTTGAGGTTGGCGAGGTGCTTCGATTTACTGTTAGTTAGGTTTGTTTTTGTGGAAAAAGTGATTTAAAACGGTAACCATGTTCGTTTATTTATGTTTATTTACAAATTATTTAGTAATAATTATTAATAATATATTAGAAATTTTTGGAATGTTAAAACTAGTTTTTTTAATAAAAAAAAAACAAAATGTCTTCATTTAAAATGTTATAAATATAAAAAGCAGAAGAACGTTTCTTCTTTAGTAAGAAGCTCGATCGATAAAAACCCCGTTATGTTAGAGCCGAGTTTCGCTTTAAAACTGTGTTTTACTACAATTGTACGGCGTTCAAGTATAGCAAATTGGCAATAGTTAAATTCATGTTATGTCAAATTAAACTATATTAAAATATAACTGACGTTTATTTTTTAGGTAAATACAAGTAAAACGAACATTATAATGTAAACTTGCTAAATCTGTGTTTTATTTTTTCGCTATATGTTCATTTAAATACCTACGAGGGGATAATTAAGGGGGGGGGGGAGGCACCATAAAGGGGTCCGCAAAACTATTTAAACATAGATATATATATACTAGCGACCCGCCCGCGGCTTCGCCTGCGTGAACGACGTTATTATTCATTTCTGTCTCTATGAGTACCTACGTCCTACAAGTGACGTCCATGCAAAATTTGAGACTCCTAGCATTCGTAGTAACGAAGATTCATGTAAACTTTCAACCCCAAAAACAACCCCTTAGAAATCGAATATTGCAAATTCCCTTCTTAGCGAGCACCTACGTCCTATAAATAACTCCTATGCAAAATTTGAGATTCCTAGCACATGTAGTTTCTGAGATTTCGTGATGAGTGAGTGACCTTTCGATTTTATATATATAGATATATATATAGATTATATTGTGTTCGCCTGGGGGGCGCTGTAAAAGTATTTTGCCCCGGGCGCGAGTTAAGCTCGCTACTCCATTGATACCTATCAATGAAAAGTGTAAAAAAAGAGATCGTCCTTTATTTTCTTATAGAATACAAATTAATTTTCAATTTTGTATAAAATATTATGTATCTTCTGAACTCCTCACTTGTCGCCTTTTTAAAGGACCACAAATAAAGTGTTCAAGATATGTATAGATGAAAGTGATTACTCGCAGCTTTAAATTTTCAACGTTTAGTTTTTTTTTCATTTTTAAGGTTCCGTACGTTTAAGTAAAAGAGGTAATGCTAGGTCAGGAAGAAATCTGAAAACTATATATTTATGGTTAAATCTTAAAAAATAATAGTCTTAAATGAGGGGCAAAATTTGATATTAAAACCGCTATCAAGTAAGGTATCAGATGAAAAGGCTAAGCTAAGCCTGAATTTCAGAAATAGCTCGAGGCCCCCTATTTTTGTATGGAACTCTCGTTGTGCGAGCTCGACTCGCGCTTGTCCGATTTTTCTATTATAGCACTCATTTCTTCTTCATACACTATATTTTGGATTTAACACAGCTTTATTAAAATCATGGATACGAAACTTTTTATATATATAATGAATTGTTTTCTTTTCAGACTAGCGCTCAGTACAGAGGAAATATGATTAGGTCAGCAGAGGTAAGTATTTTTTATTTTATGATATTAATAGAAATTATTTCTATAATTTTCTTATGTATTAAATCTTATGTGTGACAATAAGCGCGACGAATGTGGGTTCGATTCCCACTCGGGGAATTGAATTACTATTTAGAAGTATTTTCATTTCTCCGCTTCGGTAAAAAAGCTCAACTCAATTGAACACTCAACACGTAATGCTTTGAAAATCTGGCGGGAAGTGGGGAACGGAGTTTCTTAACACTAGGTTCCCTCTGCCTACCTTAGAAGAGCTATAAAAAAATTACAGCTAAAAAAAATGTATTTTTATTGACTCATGTATCATTATTTTCTTTTCCGCTCGCAGCTTTGCTTGTGATACTAATTACATATTATATTCTTTAAAGAAACGAAATAATTATGTAAAAACATTTAAAAGTTCATAATGATAGCAGTATAGGCTATACTTTATAGTGCATGTGTATTTGCAAAAGAAAAAAAAATAGAATCTCTCTACTCTACTCTTATGTGATTCACACACGAAGCGTGATATTATAATAAAAATGAATCCTTAAACACTTCTCAATTTACAATAAAAAAAACGGAAGCTCATTTTTTTGTCTATACATATAAATCTACATATATATTACGTACGTTTACGAGTAGGAATAAAAATACACCATAGATTACAATATAACTTAACTATGTAAATGTAATTATTTAAAATTATTCTAGCCTTATCTAATCAGAAAATAATAAAGAAAAGGAATAAATACATAAATTCAATCTTTTGCAAAAAAGACATTACCTTTTTACAACTATAGCACTTTACTGCAAATATGAAGTTGTTTTGCAGATAGGAATTATTAAGTTGATTATACAGGTGTTCCTTTTTGTGTAATATAAAACAAAATTTATTGCGATAGATATTTTGACTTTTTTTGTGTAACATAACAAGGAATGGAAAATATTTAGAAACTTGTCACAGAACTAAAAAAACTCGCTATAATCCAATATAGCGAGTTTTTTTAGTTTTAGAGAGAATTAAGCCATACATTTTTATACAATATATAATTTATTTTTTGTTGTTTTTTACAATTTTTTATTTATTTTTACATATGTAATATGTAGAAATATTTCATTTTCTGAATATTTAAATACATAGTTATATCGTTTATATCGATGGTGCGTTGATGAAGTTCAAAGAAATGTGGGGCGGACGGTGCTAGAATGGAAAGTAACTTTGAAAAGTAGTATAATTATAGGTAATATAGTAAATGCGTAGGATAACACTACATATATAGATTTTACGATATAATAATAATAGCAATTTGATGTTAGATATTTATATATGTATATTCCTCTTTCTGCCTAGAAGTAGTTTCGATACGAAATATACGGAGTCTTTAATAACTGCTAGTATTTAATTTTAGCCTAATAAAATTAATTTATAACCCTGTATATATAGAAAAAAACTTCCAAAAAGCACTTATTTTTGACCTCTAAATCTATCTATATCTAATTGTTATTCCATGCTTATTTAGATATGGTTTGAGTTATGATGAACTTGATTCTTTGCCACATTAAATGTTTTTGTTCTAACCGCAATCATTAAGTCTTCATATAAAAAATATTATAAAAAATAAATGAAGATTACACTGTAATTGTCGATTATTACAGAATTCGAACCTACTATAATTAACTTATCTATTACTGTAATAAAATAGTAAAAAATATTTTTGTAAATTAATTATATTTGCAAGAAAAGCTTAGTAAAGTTTAAAATAACTAGTAGAATATGAATCTATGATTTTGTTTGTCTGTTTGTAAACACATAACTTCTGAACTACTGGACCGATTTGAAAGATTTTTTTGTAGTTATTAGGATTGAGCAGGATCTAGGTTGTATTCAATTTTCAAGACTCCCTCCACCGTCTGTAGAATCGTAGTGGATATAATAATATAAGAAATAATGAAATGTCGCCTTAACAAAATTTGCTAAATATAATAAGCCTTTTATATCCTTTTGTATCTATACATATAACCAAAATAAAATTGTCTGTCTGTCATTTTGAAATGACCGTGTTTTTCAGCAAATAACTATTTATTTGCACGAAACAATTATTTTTTTTTGTCTGCCTTTCTGTTTGTCTGGCTCTTCGGCACAGCTAAACTAATTTTAAGAGGCTTTCATTGAAAGACCGTGTCGGGATTTACGCGGGAAAACTGCCAACTTATATATTTATGACATCACTAGTGACGTGCCGGTTTTTTAACAACGTGAATCTGAATATGACGTCATTATTCGGATTAAGCAAAGCTTAGGCATATTTCTATTTTTTTGCCCCTTTTGAAAAGCTGAGTGGATAATGGTGGGAAATTATATCTCTCTCTTTGTCGAAGAAATAAGTAGAGATTATCACATAAGTAAAATGGACAGAGTAATTGTCTCTCGTGCAGCTTAAACCAACCGGCGCGACGTCAATGACTTTCTTAAGCTTCATTTCAACACAAATCTTATTTTAAAAAATGGTTATAATTTTTTTATTTAATACGGGATATAATTTAATTAAAAATGAAAATAATTTAATTAAAAATTAAAAACTTTGTAGTAGTAATAGTAGCTTGTGTTCTTTATTCTATTGATATAAAGACAGTATAATGATATGGTTTGATATTTCTTTGGGAGAATTAAATATAATAAGTCAACACGAAGTGTCTCCTATTCTGGCTGGGACGGAACGACGGAGAGTCTTACTAAGTTCCCATAGCGGACCCTCCTCTAAAATTAAACTGGAAAAACATATAATTATAATTTAACATTTTTATACTCCATTGTAGTGTATTCATTTTACAAAATTAATCTTTAAGATGAAGAGATGACTAGTGATAAATAGGTAAATAAAGATGAATGAAATTAATAGAAACATAATGATGTAATTTCGATCGGGAAAACCGAGATTGTACCATAATTTAATATCAGATAAAATCATTCACGAGTTCTTGTAATTATGCCATAGAAAAAGATATACACGAGTATACCTAATTATATTTAAGTTTTATTATGTGGTTTTACTATTATTAAATATCTAACGTTTTTGAATTATTGATGAATTAAAATGATTAAGGCACGAAAAACTTCCCTTCATGGATTGAAAGTTCATTTATATGAACTTAAAAAAGCTTTTTAATTTAAGTCTTAAGGACAACGCAGCTTAGCAGCAATTCTAAGCATTTTATTTTTCTTAAATAGAAAAAAAGACTACGAGGTACTTAAGGAACATAAATTAAAGTTGACATAAATTATATAATATTATCAATAATGTCGTCGTGGAATACGTGGTACCAGTGTTTCATTGTAAACGCGACGATTGGAGGTTCGATTCTCACTCATTGTTATAAATTATTTAATATTTTCATTTCTCCACTGTAGTAACAAGCAATGTCTGAAAGCGGGGACGGAGAGTTAGAGCACTAGGTTCCCTCTGCCTACCCTGCTAATCCTGTGCAAATCCTCTGTATTTGATACGTATAATTCTTAAGTATTTAAAATTAAATATCAATAGAAATGCTTATAAAACTTAACTTAATTGAATGAAGAAAATTATATATTACATTTCCATGTTTTACTAAAGTTAAATATCAAACAATTCAATGTAATAGAAATAAAAATATAAAAGTATTTATAGGATACCTATGTGCATTGTATAATATACATGTAGAAATAAATTTTATATTATCGTAATGTATAAAGTTCTACCCACATATATATAATATGTAATATAATAACCTGTTTTTATAATCAATATGGCACAGAAAATAAAACTGAAAAGTATACAATATTTTTTAACTATTTTTTTTTTGATACTAAAAATAATTTGAATTAAATTTAATAATATATTTTTCTTGAACTTTTATTGACAGGAAAAAGTATGAAAACATAAACTTCCATTTCCTTTACTCACTTTCCGTGTTGAGTAGCGGAACTTAACGCCGCACTTTGCCTCGATACCAAAGCGAGAAAATTAAAATAATAAATATTTTATTTGTTCGAGTGGAATCGAAACCACAACCTGACATTTTTACAGTCGTATCGTATTGTTGTGCACCTGCACCGCGACTTATATTTACGTGAAAATTTACTTAATTGGAGAAGATAAAAAAATATATTTAAATTTTCCAGTTTAAATTATCAATTTATTAGTCGCATTTAGGGTAGAATTTGCATTTAATTTAATGAAAATACAATTTTAAATAAAAATGTGACATATGAGGTATGGCGTAGTGGTATAAGCGTATGATAAGATCCGATGGTAGTGGGTTCGGTTCCCACTTGGGAAATGAAATATTTAAGATTTTCATTTCTTAGCTCTGTTGACGAGGATTGGTTTTACACTAGGTTCCCTATGACTACCTTGCCATTGGCGGGATAGAGCGTGAAGAAAAAATAACATATCGATCAATATAAGAGATAGAGTGATTCTTGGTTTGTATGTTTCAAAAAAAATCATATTTCATTTACAGTCGTGCGGTTGCCCTCTCCGGGAAGTCGGCCCTCCCCTAGCAGATGCCTGTCCAGGCCAATTCCTCCTCTTTATGAGCATCCTGGAGTCGTTTATAAATGGCAGATGTGACCTAGCTGACCCTTGCAATCGTGTCAACGGTATACAAGAACCCGATGAAAACTACGATTTCGCAGTGATAGGAGGCGGCACTGCAGGCGCGGTGGTGGCCGCGAGGTTATCTGAGAACCCACAATGGAAGGTAATCTAATGCTATTAAACATATAATGTTAGTTCCTTTATTGTTATAATTCGTTGAAAAAGGCTTTATCTGAAAGGAAGTAAATATAGTATAGGAAATAAACATAAACATATAGAAGGAGAGAAGGAAGAAGGCAGGAGAGTTCATTTTTTATTTCCTTTTAATCAAAATAACATATGGATTTTTTTTTGGTTTAATAGCTATTACTAAACTGTAGAAAAAAAATTGTCGTTTTATATGAGAAAATGCAAAATGTTACTGTTATATACTTAACCTTAGACAACGCAAGGCTAGCTAACTGTGTTTTTGACATTTTTGACTAACTATTATAAAATTAACACTTTATTTTTTTTCTTAATAATTGCAAAGGCTTTTCCTTATCGTGTATGCTCAGATATTTAATTATAAACAAGTATATTATGTTATACAATAGCATTGCTATGTCTTAATAGATACAATTTTCTTGACATTGTGCAATGGTAATGGATAATTATATATTTTTCTATAAGTGAATTAGAATTATTATCATTGAGACCAGAGGTAGAGGCACAAGCGTGTGACTGTATATGAGATAGGTTGTGGGTTCGATTCCCACTCGAAGAAATTAAATATTTAATATTTAGACGCCACTCAACACGCTATGCCTCCAGAATTTGGCGGAAAGTGGGGAGCGTAGTGTCTCTACACTAGGCTACCCTGCTATATGCGGGATACAAGCTAAAAAAAAACATAATATCATAGATTTATTAACATTGAGTTACAATAATAGTCAAAGCTATAAATATTTATTTATTACTCGATCTACTGTTCAGTTATATTAATATCAATGAAATTAATTTAAAATTTTTAATGATATTATAAAACAATCGTTAGAACATTTAAATTATTCTGATATCGCCTTGGAATAATTATCGTTATAATGTATACATATACATTGCAAAAAGCATCGCGGGGTTTGTTAAAATAAATGTTTTTGCAACAAATTTAAAATGTAACATGTTAATTGACTTTTTGCATAATTTTATTTAATCTGGATGCATTTTCACGAATGAAGAGAGCCTCATCATCATCATCATCATCATCATCAACAGCCATCTTTTGTCCACTGTTGGAAGAGAGCCTATTAAATATTAATATATAGTATATTAAATATATGCCTTTTGCTCATGTTTCAATATACCTACTTAACATAAAAAATAAAAAATTGTTTCGGTTTTCGATTCGATGATCGTGTCTCTTTAACTCGTCTCGTAAAAAACAGTATTTTTATGGTCACAGGTATTGCTAATAGAAGCTGGTGGTGATGAGCCCATAGGGTCAGCAGTACCAGCATTCGTCACCTCTTACTGGGGGCGAAACGAAACAGACTGGCAATATGTAACTGTACCTCAAAAGAATGCCTGCTTGGACGAAAATGGCGTTTGCTCCTGGGTTAGAGGAAAAATGCTCGGTAAATATGAGGTTTTTTTGTCTTTATTCTAGTTTAGTCTAGTTCTGGCTAAAAAACCATAATTATAGTTTTATCATTAAATTTTTAATATTTTTCCTCTGTATTGTATGATGTATTATTCATTACAGTAAAAAATCTGTATAATTTTTAAATTTTTTATCTGTTTGTACACCGACGTCTCCTGAACTACAAGTGACTAGATCAATTTAAATTAAACTTTCTATGTTGTTTAACTATTAGATTAGGGATATATTTGATTTTGAACTTTGAAGCACAACCTGATGAAGAACTATAGTCGTCTAGCTAAACTATAAAAAATAATTAAATGCTTCCATAGTAAAAGTTGTTAAGCGTGGTATGACATAAAACTCTGGAACATCTGATGAATACCCACCATTCCCACAGCATCACGTCCAGGTCAAATATAAGATATATACAAATATTTTGTAAAGATTCCTTCTACAAGTAGTATATTACGATATGTTAGGGCCACTGTGTTATGTGAATGTCAACGGCTGACATTTAACTAGATATTTTTTTTATTTTTTTTTATAGTTTGTTCTTGCGAATACGAGCAAACATGGACATTAAATATGAAATATACATATTAAAAATGTCCTTCTATTTTATTTTAAAGGTGGATGTACAGTAGTCAACGGCATGATGTACATGCGAGGCAACCCAGCTGATTACGACGGGTGGGCGGTGAACGGGGCGGAAGGTTGGTCCTGGTTCGAAGTACTTCCCTACTTCCTCAAAAGTGAAGACAATAAGGAGATAGATAACGGAGTGTCTGGACATTATCATAGTGTTGGTGGTCCCTTACCAGTGCAGAGGGTGAGAAATAGTGATTAATATATATGAACAATAGATGCGCGTGACTGTGTACGCGATGGATTGTGGGTTCGATTCCCACTCGAGGAAAATAAATATTAAGTACTAGTGGACCCGAGCGCGGCTACGCCCGCTTGGACTATACGAATATTTATTAAATATATTTATGATATTATTTTCAGTTTTCAATAGAGAGATACATTAAGCAAGCTCATTTCGGATGACGTTTTCTAACAACAAACTTTGCAAATCGTTGCTTAGCAACGACGGTTGTTATTAACATGGCGGAATTAATTGCATGTCAAAGTAATAAGTATTTTAACATGTTGGTATATATCGAAAATATTACAAATATAAAAAAAAAGTATCCTATGTTCATCCCGCGACCCTCAAGTATCTCTATATGAACAGACAGACAGACAGACAGACAGACAGACAGACAGACAGTTACTTTCGAATATATAATATAGGTATGGATTGTTGAAGCTAAGCGTGGCGTTCAGTTCTGCCACTCAATACGCAATGCCTCCAGATTCCGACAGAAAGTGGGGAACAGTCTTAACACTAGGTTCTCTCTGCCTACCCTGCTGGGTGCGGGATGCAGCGTGAAGCTGATTGATTTATTTTTTTAAATATATCTTTTATTATTTAAAAACGACTTTGTTCTTTGTATGAAAATATGAAAGAAGAATCTCAATTCTGCGAACAGTCATAAGTTTCACAGCTACCAATTGCGTCGGTCATTCGCTGCGTCATTAGAACTTTAATGTTAATTTTTATATTTACATAATAAATTATATTTTGTATGACTTTGCCTTTTTAAATAGTACTAAAACTTCAGTCAATTCAATAACAGGTATTTTTGGTAACGATATTGTCGAGCAACATAGATTTAATCTATGTATTTTTTTTATTTATGAACTTATTTAAATAATATAAACACAAAATGTTAGTGAAAACTGCATGCAAATTGATTAAGCGAGAGAGATTAGCGTGCAAGAATGTGCAAACAAATAGAAAATAGAATAATGGTTTTTAGCTCTATTACATTTATAGATAACACTGATATTTCTTATATAGATATCTTCTATGCACCAGACATCGAATAGTTACAAGTTAATAAATAAATAAAATAAAAAAATATTTTTTTTATTTATTAATATTGGAAATATAGGTAGATGTTCTTTACGAGTGTGGTATTTGAATATTGAAGTACCGTAAGCCATCGACTGGTTTCATAACGAACGTCTTATACTTACAAAATATAATAAAGATGGTGAATATAATAATATCAATTACTTACATATATTATATCAAAGAAATTTTATTAATTTCTTTGATATAATATATCTTTTAAAACAATTGTTATAATTGTTCTTCGTAAAACGTTAAAATATGTAGTTTTCAAAAAATTCAAATGAACAGGAAACACTTTACTAATAAAATTAAAATCCAAATTTAATTACAGTTTACAAAAATATACTTAAAATTAAAATTATGAATAAATTTTAAGAATTGAAACGATGCTCTCACGGGTCTCGATGACATCATAGTTCGCTATTATTGCAAGTTCATTATATCGTTATAGCAAATTTAAATATAGATATTTCACTTAAATAAAATTATTAATTACCCATGTAAAGGTTGTTTGGAAAGTATTTCGTTTGATTTTGTAAAACTGAAAGACAATTTTCGTAAAATAAATACATATTTTATTATTTATAAAATTTATTTTATCAAAATTTTAATGGGCCATTCTGGTCCAACTTTTTGTCTTTTTGATACTAGCATGATTTCACGCTTATAAAAAATTGGGTTTTTACTAGGAAAAACGTATTCTAGGTGATATTTGACGTCATCACTTGAAGTTTTACCGAATTACCTATCGTCCAAAAAAAAATCATGGCCTAAAGAAATAAAAATCCGAAAGCGTCAGATCTTAGAAGTATGGTGGGTGAGGCGGTGCATCCCATTCTACTCTCCCAGAGTGACGGGAGAGTCAGTTGTCGTGAGTTGTCTCGGGTCTCGCATCTTGATGGAACGCTACACCTTTTCAGTTGAATAATTCTGGCATTTTCTGTGTCATAATTAATTATCCAGTCAATCATTACTATCATATTAGCACAATAAACCTTCCCATATTAATTAAATATATATATATATAACAATTATTATTACACTTAAGTATGAAATGAAGTTCGAAAAATACAATTAAATCCTCTGTCGGGAAAAAAAATAAATTATTAATAATTATAATAATTAATAAAAATAAAATAATTAATAAAAATCTATTCCTTATAACCTTATAGTGCGTTAAGCGGAAATTGGGGAACAGAGTGCCTTAACAGGTTCCCTCTGCCTATCGTGCTGTGTGCGGGATACAGCGTGAAGCAGGTTTAATTTTAAATTTTTTTTAATTATTTTTTTAGTTCCGCTACGCGCCACAATTTGCACACGACGTGGTCTCTGCTGGTATAGAAATGGGATACCCACCAACTAGCGATCTGAATGGTGAAACAGGCACTGGGTTTACAATTGCGCAGGCGTTCAACGAGTAAGTTAGATATATTTTTTTAAATATTTACGTTTTTTTTTCAGATTCAAGCTGTATCCTGCATATAGTAGAGTAGGCAGAAGGAGCCTAGTGTTAAGACACTCTTCTCACCGCTTTCCGCGTAATTCTGGAGGAATTGTATATTGAGTGGTGGACCTCAAAGCAGTCCTTTACCTCGAATCGGCATCTTTACGTATTTATTTAAAAATATATGTCAGAGATATTTATCTTATATGATTTAATGCGTATTTAATATGTAAATATATATTTTTTGTGCTCCACGAGTATTTGTTGTAGTAATCCATCCATCTAGGTTAAGTTAATAGATGGATGTAAACTCAGTATAAAACTTTTTTTTATACATTAGTATGGTACTATGCAAATAGTCATCGTTTGTTTTTTTTTAACTATTTTATATTTTGTCCTACTTTTTTTGGTGTTTAAAATTTCATACATATATAGGTGTATTAAAAATATAAACGGACGGACGAACGGATTGTTTAACACTAGGTTACCCTCTGCCTACCCTGCTGTGTGCGGGATACAGCGTGAAGTTGATTTTATTTGATTTTAAAAATATATAATTTATTACAGCAATGGTTCAAGATACAGCACAGCCCGAGCCTACCTTCGCCCGGCGTCCGATAGAAAAAATCTACAAATACTGTTACACGCTATTGGTTCCCGAGTAATTGTAGATCCAAATACTAAAAAGGTCACTGGAGTTGAATATATTAAAAATGGACAGAAGAAGACTGTAGGAATAAAGAGAGAGGTAAATTGTTTTTTTAGATATACTTATTTCATTTAAATATAAATAAAAAACAAAAATATTATTATTAATACATAATATGTTTTATTTTTGAATGAAGTTGACAATAAATATTCCAAAGATACTGTACTTGTGTGTTCTTAATTTAATTTGGTAAAAATAGTGGGATTTTAATCCGCACCTCTTAGAAATCGTTCAAGAGTTCAGCGGGTTCAAATCTTTTGTTTTTTTTTAATTTTTTTTTCCTAAGTGTGGAAACACTTCAAAAATGTAAAAAATTTTTGTGGCCATATAAAAATGTAAAATATATTTTTAGGTAATCTTATCAGGAGGCGCCATCAATTCTCCTCAACTATTGCTTCTCTCGGGCATAGGGCCAAAGGAAACCCTAGAAAAGTTCAATATTCCAATAATAAAAGAATTACCTGGTGTCGGCCAAAACCTTCACAACCATGTTGGTATCAACTTGAAATTTGATTTGGACGAGCCCAACGTGCCAGAGCTGTCATGGGAAAGTGCTATGGAGTATATGCTGAAACGTGAGGGACCGTTGTCTGCCACTGGATTATCCCAGGTGGGTAGATAGATAAGATAGATGCTCGATTTACTCTTTGTAAGTAGGTACCTAGCTGGGAAGTAGGTAGGGAACCCGCAGATAACATCTACTATTAAGACAGTCCATTCTCTGCCTTTCCGTCACAAGCCGCTTGTATTCCGAATTAAATTGGATTGGGGCATCTAACGATGCAATCACCCTACCAGATCGAAAAAATAAAAACTAGGTAATTCAATTTCCCAAAAAAAAAAAATTGATTGTTAATTTTTTTTGTATGATAGTTGACAGGTAAAGTAAACTCCCGCCTGGCGTCGGCCGGCGGCAGACAACCAGATGTGCAGATGTTCTTCGGAGGTTACTATGCATCTTGCGGGACGTGTTCTGTTGGAGACCCTGATGAGCTGCTCAAAGAGGGAAACAGGAGGAGCGTCTCGTGAGTCATTTATTTGCATACTAAACTTTTATACAAAAATAGGCTTGCGTTTGACCGCATCAAGTCTGATGTTTAGCGTTGATGGGGTCTACGGTGATGCACGCTAGCCTAATAAATACCTATTTATTCTGTTTTTGAAGTCATTGTGTGACAAAGGAAATATCTCTCGCTTAGCAAATGAAGAATCCATCCTTCGTACTACGTTCCTACCTAAGAAAACTCTACTATCCACGAATGGTGTGCAGTAATAAAATGACAACGAGGCACCCTAGGGTGACTAAGGTTATAATAAAACCTGTATCATATCACATTTTAAATATGTACATAATTGTAAATTTTCTACATAAAACTTATGGAAGAAATGAAAATATCAAATATATCAGATCCTCAGTTGGGTATCAAAACCAAAATATCGAGCTCTCTTTTGAGGCCTTCTTTAACTCTTATGCCACTTAGCCACCACTAGCATTGCCTTTTTGTATAAGAAAAAATGTTTCGAATATAGCGAAATATTTTATAATTGACTTCATTGTCACAGGATATCAGCGGTAGCTCTTCAGCCTAGAAGTCGTGGATACCTAACTCTTCAGTCCGCGGATCCGCTCCAGTATCCACTGTTGCAACCCAACTATTACACGAACGAGCACGACCTGGACGTGGTCGTCGACGCTGCCAGAATTGCTTACAGACTGGCCAATACTACGGTACGTATGTACGAGTATATGATTTAAGATGGAGTCTATAATTAGAAATTTAGGCACTTTTTCTTTTGCGATTCTTTTCTTATAAATATGTTTTTATATAAGTATATTAAACTTGAACTGATGAAGCTGAGCTCTGAAATTAATATATTAATGAACAAATTCATTCCTCCGAGTGGGATTCGAACCAACAACTGTCGCGATACAATCACATACTTGTGCCCCTGCGCAACGAAGGCCTTAAAATTTTGTTAAATACATGACTAGCGAAGATTTAAATTGATGCTTTATTTTTAGTAAATAAAATTTAAAAAAAAAACATTTTTTACCAGATTCTCCGTGAAAAATACGGCATGAGACCCTCAGAAGGTTATGGTGCAGAATGCGGCGTTGGCGGACCAGTGCCCTCTGATGAATTCTTGAAGTGTCTAGCGAAACTACACACCGCGCCCGAGAACCATCAAGTTGGTACTTGCAAGATGGGTGCCAGCGATGACGTCATGGCCGTGGTGGATCCTCAGTTAAGAGTGTATGGAGTTGAAGGTTAATATTCTCATTTAATGAAATATTTATTGAAATTTATATTTTCATTTATTTATTCAACATGCAATGCTCCCAGAATTCTGCGGAAAGAGGGGAATGAAATGTCTTAACACTAGGTTCCCCTGCCTACCCTGCTATGTGCGGGATACAGCGTGAAGCTGATTTATTTTTTTAATATTATTTTATCAGGTCTAAGAGTAGCAGACGCGTCTATAATGCCGACTGTACCATCCGGCAACACCGCGGCGCCGTCAGTTATGGTAGCAGAACGAGCTGCACAGTTCGTTATTAATAGACATCAATTGTTGAAGAATAAAGGGGGAAGTGATAACTCGTGAGTTATTTTAAATATATTTAACATTTTTAAGGCACGCGCATAAAACGCATCTCTAGAATAAAAAATCAGATAAAATCTCCAAAATTAATTAATACTATATTGAGGAATTTGAGAGGAATCTTGTGTAGCCAATATTCAAATAAAATCGTAACAGACGTACATAAAACACAACAGAATGTTCCATATTCAACGATTTCTAAATAAAGATATATATATATATTATTAATTTTTACAATCACTCTATATCAGACAAATTGATATATCGTCGGCCTAGAGGGTAAACCTGTTAACGGCCCTCTAAGTAAATTTTTAGGAGAGACTAACGACTAACAAAAAACTGTAAGTATATACGTATTATCAGAAAGTTTTTAGAATGGCAATTTTTTTTGTATTCTATATGAAATATAATTGTTATATTGTTCTCTATATGAAATAAAATAAAGGACAATTTTAATATATATTTTTGACATTTTCGAATGCTATAAAGAAAAACCAAAACGGATTTAGCAGGGTTTACACTCTAAGCTGACGATATTATAAAACAATAAATATATTTTTAAATAATTTCAAACATTAAATTAAACTCGAAACAGGTGGTACCACAATAAGTCAAATCAAGGTCAAAACGACAGATGGAAGCCATGGAACAAAGACCCGCAGCCACAGAAAGGACATCCTCGTGACGAATCCTATCAAAATATTGATTGGCAAAGTAAAAAAGGTGGATATCAATTATCGGTTAATGTTTAAAGTAGTAATAAGGTAGTATTAAATATAATATATATAAGAGTATTAAGTGTTGAATTTCAAACACCAATTAGCTACAAATAGCTTACAGCTAATGTCGGCAACGATCGGACGATAATAATTTTAAAAGAAAAACCCTTATGAAATGAGCTTTCATTAATATTATATTAAAATAAATTTAAATTGATACAATAAAAAAATATTTATATAAATTCCACAAGCTATGTATGTTACAGTTATTAACTTTTTTGCCAAATTAATACAAGAAATAGTTTGTAGTCTGTTGTTGGTAGTAAAGCCTAAAAATCTGTTATTTTATAATATTATTAGGTAATTCGAAATAGCATTTAATATTTATAAGTTTAAAAGGTCAGATGAATGATACTCTTTATTGTATTATAAATAATTAGAGTTTATTCATATAATAAAAAAATATATCTTATTAAATATCAATGTGCGTTATTTCTTCCCTTTAGGTTTCCCTTTTGCTTTTACCGGTATTTCCGGTTCTGGCTCGGATCTGCAATTAAACATTCGATTTTTTATTTCTTCAATTATTTTAAATTACAATAATTGAAAAGGCCTGTCGTGGTGCTGGGGCGCAAGCGTGCGACTGTAAATGTGACAGGTTCGATTTCCGCTCGAGGAAATGAAATATTTAATATTTTAATTTGAACGCAACGGAAGTGTCTTAATACTAGGTTTCCAAATGCCTTCCAGCCTACCTTGCTACGTGCGTATACAGCGTAAAACTAATAAAAGAATTAAAATCTTTAAAATGTCATAGGCAACCCTTCGATTAGGTAGGATCATATTTATTTTTCTTTTATATCTAATTCATAATTGAAAAAGGAAATGAAAATTTTAAATATTTCATTTCCTCGAGCGGAAATCGAACCCAGCTGTTGCGTTTACAGTCGCATACCTGTGTCCTTGCGCCACGACTAGCCACAAATTATTATTGTCATTTAGTGATTTAAATGTTAGTAATTTACGTCTAACTAAATTTAGTATGAACTCACTCCTTTTTATTAAATTCGACATAATATAAATAAATGTAAAACTCACTCTTCACTAACGTCAGGTGTTTCGGGGATAGTTACATTTCCTTTAGACGACCGCCTGCTGTCCATTAATTCGCTTGAATCATTTAATACCTCTTGTTGCTGTAATATAAGAAGTAATTTAACATATTTTCACTCATATAAAAAAAGGCGGAGTTAAAAGTCTAACAATCAAAAAATAATTTAGCGATACATTAAAGATTAATATTTTTACAACAAATGTTTTTTCAAAGCGATTAAGCAATAAAAAATATTGAATGTTTTAGAATTATTTAGTTTAATCTGGATAACATAAATATAGAATAACCAAATAAAATACAATACTTACAATATAATTATCATACACGATAGTGTGTAACTTAGTATCATCGCCAGAATCGTCTAACACAAAACTCGCGCTACTTCGAGATCCGGCTGAAGAACGAGTTAGGCGTCGAGGAGGTGTTTCTAAAAGAACAAAAAAAATATAGTAAATTAATAAAAAATGATGTAATTGAAGAGAAAAAACTAAAAAATTCCTACTTCCCCCTTTTTTCTTCTCAAATAAGCAAAACATACAGACAAAATAGTTTTATGCAGAAGAGAGAGAGAAAAAACACTAACCCTTTTTCTTTGGTGGCTTTTTCCCCTTCTTCCCTTTGTCTGAACCATTGGATTCAGAACTTGATCCAGACTGTAGACTTCTAGTAGATCTCCGTGCGCTGACGTTCGCTACGTCAAAATCATCTGATGGTGGCGATTGTTGTATTGTTTCTTTATTAGATTTATTTTCTGCTTCTTTTTTAGCTGAAATATTATAAGTCTAATTAATTATATTATTTTATTGAGGCATAAAATGGACAACTCCTGTGAATGGCAAAACTAATTAATAATAATCTAAAGTTCAATTATATTGGATGAAACTTTTACTAAGATTACATAATATATTAGTAGATGTTTAACTACTATGTTATACGGACTGAATACAATGGTAGAGGTTTATGGGTTTAAAATATTATAATTTTAAAAAATCCTCAAATATCAAATGTATATGAAAACATAGTAATATTTTGAATATATTTTTAAAGTGATATCCTTACACAGAGGATTTAAAAATAATGTTTGCTGAATTTAATATAAAATTTACATGATATAAATATATATACCTCTATCAACGTCAACTAGCGAGCGTTGTGACCGACTCCTCTTTACTCCCTTCTCGGTTTGCGCTTTCTTTTTTTTGTCATTTGTTGTCTTTTTACCTCGCTTTGTATTTTCAGTGGATGCAGAATCTTGTCTCTGAACAGTTGTTTTTTTCTCTTTACCTTTAGTGTTTTATATAATATGTTAAAATTAATAAAATTCAAGAATTTTAAATGTAGGGAAATTGATACGTATAACTTCATTTGTTCGTTATTTATTTCATTTGATAGGATTATTGAACATCTAAGATGATAGATTTATCAACGAACCAACCAATTTGGCATGTCACAATGTAATTACTTTCTTTCTCAATTTACCTCTTCCGGAAAAACGGAAGTACGTAATATCTTTACGTACCGTTAACGTACGTGATTACTAACAATCGTTATACAATATAACTTATTTTTTAAATTAAACTAAATAAAAATTAAAAGTTAATTATATTGAGGCAAGTCGTGGCACAGGGCCACAAGTGGGCGACTGTAAACGCGACTGGTTGCGTTGTGGGTTCGATCCCCACTAGAGGTAATGAAATAAACACACATATGTGCTTACATACATATCTAAAAAAATATTCACAGACATCGCAGTATAATGAGACAGTGTGTGATTGTAAAAACAATGGTACTTTCATTTTGAATTAAAAGCTTTTAATTTTATCTCGGCGTACTCAAGCGTCAAGCTGTATTTTTAGTATTTTTTGAAACATACCTTTAGTAACTTTAGCTTTCTTGACAAGAGACACTCCACTGCTCTCGGAGCCGCTGTCCGTCGGCCCTTTGGCCGGAACCGTGTCCGTATCAGAACTTTGCGGTAGTGATTTACGTTCTTCTGAAGATTTGTTTTGTTCTGGATATTTATTTAATAAAAATAAATAAATAAAATAGGATATCGCTGTACGCCACATTTAGAGCAGGATACATAGCGGGAACCTAGTGTTAAAATAGTCCTATTTCCCACTTTATTATTTAATAATTTACTAAAGTTTTGTGTTACTAGTAATTCCAATATAATAAACATGATTTTATGGTACATTTGGGTATTGTAAGTTTTTTGTAATAATTTTTATGGGTGCTTAGGAAAATGTACTTAATAAAATAATATGCTGATTCAAATAAAAAGTAACTACACAATAATCATGACAATTTATTTAATTTATATATTTTTTCATCATTACATTAAAGATGGCGAAGCTCTATTAAGGTATATATAGATTGACAACCGTTTCAAGAAAAAATATATATTATTTTCTTTTGGGTATAGTAGGTATATATTTAATTTACGACTATATAAGCTTACCATCCGAAGTCCTTGCTGTGGACTCAGTGGGCGACGAATCACTTATTTCCCCTTCCTCCGTTAGAACATCATGGATCACTATATGCGTACTCCAAGCTAGGGGTTGCGCTAAGAAATTAAATTATTATATTAGGATTCTCGTGTAAAAAGAGTGTACAATACGGTCGACGACTAGTAGCCGCTGAAGCACCGCTGAAGCCGCACTGAAGTTAACTGCAGTTGGCTGCGTAAATTAGATTTTAGGAGTTTGTCTTACTTTTGATTGATATGAGTGTGCAATGTGCAAAATTTCAGAAAACCAAGGTGCCTACTTTAGTTGTAGGCAATGGTGCAAGTTGTCAGGAAACTAGTCTAAATAAAAACAGCTTCACGCTGTTGCTTCGAGTACTAAGAAAATTTAAAATTACAATAGGGATAAAAATTATACTTTACACTACGTCATAACTAATCAATACATTGATATAAGTTAAATTTATTATTAAAACTTACTCAAAGATCCCGTACTGCGACCAAGTGTAGCAAGCGAGTCTTCTGCCGGTATTGTGCCGTCCGCTGTACCTGGAAATTATAAAAAATATATATATTTTTAAATAAATAAACCACATAAATAAATTGTTTCACACTGTATCCCGCATATAGCAGGGTAGGCTGAGGTTAAAATCTAAGAAATTAGTGTTAAAACACTCCGCTCCCCACTTTCCGCCGAATTTATCGAGACATTGCGTTTTGATGGTGCCAGAGCGATGAAATGAAAATATTAAGAAATAATAATTTATACCCTCGAGTGTTACAGTCTCTAATAAAATATAGATACAGAATAAAGTTTATTTAAAATAAAATATTTTGAAATTAATAAATAAAAATATTTTTAATATGTGCCAAATTCAAAGCTTGTCGAATATTATAAAGAAAAAAACTGTAGCGTATTTAATAAAAACTAGACCACTAATATTATTTACCTGTTGACATTTTATTGAGACTAAAACGTTCTAAAGCTTCCAAAGCCCCAAGATATCGTGTTAGATTACGGCATGACTGCTTATCAGGTAATTTCTGAAAAAAAAATGTATTGCACTCCCACCGATTATTCCATTTTACGTTTTACGATTGTAGTTAACAAACCTAAGATAGCGGGTCGTATGAACTGACCTTATATGAAATAACCTAACTTCTCCCTTTATTATATACCTTTTTCCTTTATTTGTACTGTAAACTTCGTGCTAAATTTTATAATTTTAAATTAAGGGTCTTTTTTTAACTTGATATTTTATATAAATTTTGGCTTCATATCTCCATGCATTCTCGAGAAAAAGGATCTTGACAGACAGATATACAGATTAACTAGTGCCAAGTTCTTTTCTCTCTGTCTACGATATAAATCACAAATGAAAAAAATAAAACAGCGGATTGGCACCACCAAACAGCGCCAAATCCTCCAACAAGACGCTAAGATTGGCGGCGACAATTTATCGCCTTATCTATTACACAAAGTAACAATTACAAAGCTACACAAAACAACAAAATAAAAAGAAAAAGCAGCCAAAAACTGGCAACACTCACCAATGCCAAGTCCCTCAACATGGCGGTTAGGTTGGAGGCCAAGTGGGTATCGCGCGGCGGCGACAGCAGCGCCAGCATGCGGCACACCAGCGCCGCTTCCGCACTTGATGGTCGCCGCACCAGGTACTGGCAGAGGGTCAGCCCCATCGTGCCCTGGTTGTCTAGCAACTGGAATTAGGGAAATATTGAACAGCGTCTGATTGTAAAGGCGACGGTTGTGGATTCGATGTCCAATCGGGGGAATTAAATATATATTTTTTTATTCTATTGCCCTGGTAACAAAGGGAACGGCGTTGAGTTCGGCCACTCAACACGCAACGTTTTGAAATTTGAATGGAAAGTGGGGAAAATAGAGTGTTTGAACACTAAGTTTGCCTGCCTACCTTACTAAATGCGAGATACAGAATAAATTTTAAAAAAATCGATCGATCGATTTCGACAAGTGGAAATATTTATATTAAAGTATCGAAAGTGAAGAACAAAGCACTTCACGCCTAAACGATGTATGTAGGGTATTATAAAAAAATTATATATTTATACCTCGTGATTAACTTTAGTCAATGAGACTATAAATCGTACTACTGCCTCCTGGTCTATTTCAGCGATGGGTGAACTGGAAGGTGCATTAGCGAGCGCCCGGAGAGTGGGTAGTGTGGCTTTCTGGAGATAAAAAATATTATATACATACTAGAGAACTTAATTAAAGCGTTAAATATACGTAACTATAGCAACCACTATCGACGTGACGACTCTTTATAATATTACTAAGTATATATTAACAAGTTTTATACTCTAAAGTTTAGAGTCTAAACGTTGATCATTGACTGTAGGAGATTGGTGAGAGAAGCCAGCAAGGGGCGAAGCCTCGCCTAGGAACAAAAAACAAATCATAGTGATTAAAAAATTTGTTTGTTTTACTTGGAAATTCATTATTGTTATGTTGAATTACATATCTAATGAAAGGAGATATAGAATGCAATTTTAGAAGTATTGTTTTATATTAATAAAAATGTTACCTGTATTTGTTCTTGAGCATTCTCCACACTTGTTGGGAATGTTTCGAAGAAAATACCTATTATCTGTCGTAGATTATCTTCATCAACTGTGAAAAAAATTAATTAATTAAGCCTTTTGTCTGAAGTTCCTTGCCAGTTTCTGTCTTCCTACTCAATTTTTTATATACATATATAAAATTGGTCTATGTGAAAATATAAAAAAGATTTGCCAGTACTAGAGTGAAGAAATTAAAATATTAAATATTCCATTTTCTTCGAATGAGAATCAAATTCACAAACTGTCACGTTTACAGTCACACGTTTGTGCCCCTTCACCACGACTGGTATGACTGGCACGATTGGCATATTATGATTTGAAAAATAGACGTCGGCTTACAATCTATTTACTTCCGGAAGTCTGGTACAGAAAAATTCTATTCAATTCTATTAAATTATAAAAAAGTATAATGACATTAAGTGGTAGATTACCTGTAGCGGGATTGAACCACAGAAGGAGGAGTTTGCTTAGTATAGATGGCGATTCGAGATGTCCGAGATATATGAATCGACATAACCCTTCCACTATTATGAGTCTGTATGTAGGACACTGGAAAATGAAACATTATAATTAGAAAATAATTGAGGCGAATGGTCGCGCAAACTATAAACACGGCAGGTTGTTAGTTCGATTCATACTTGAGGAAATGAAATATATATATATATATATTTTTCCGCTGGTGGTGACGAAGCAAAACCCAGTGAAGTTCCGTCGCTCAACACGCAATGCCTCCAGAATTCAACGGAAATTGGGGAACGGAAGTGTTTCTCTGGTTTCTTCTGCCTATCATGCAATTTACAGGATATTGTGTGAAGCTAAGAAATAAACAAAAAAATCTCTGTAAGGAGATTTTTACTAGAAAGATAATTATTTAGAACTAGCGGACGCCCTCAGCTTCGCGTGCTTATTTAGGGGTGAATTCTTATAAACCACGAAACATGTGTTCAATGAAATATTTTTAAGAGTCTAAATTTCAAATTTTATAAAAATCGGTGGCGATTTAAAGATTTTTCTTTTTCCATACAAACTTTCAACCTCTATTTCACCCATTTAGGGTTTAAATTTTAAAAAATCCCTTCTTAGTGGCTGTCCAGATTCCGAAAGTAAACATCTGTCCAAATTTCATCGTTCGTTTCTACCATTAGCGGTTACGGCTGTGCGTGCGTCTTACCTCAGTCAGTGAGGACAAGTCCTTTTATATATATAGAAGATTATAGTAAATTAAAATTTACTCACGGCACTGTCCAGTATCTTCAATAGTATTTCTATTACTGTATTGTATGTTGGAGATAGAGATAGCGCAGATTCTGATATTGTGCCTTAAACAATATTATAAATTATAAGAAATTGCAAAAACGAAATATAAATCAAATTGTGCCGCCGCCGCCATATTTTGGAGGCATTGCGTGTTGAGTGGCAGAACTCAACGCCGCGCTTTGCCTCGACACCAGAGCGAAGAAATGGAAATATAAATTTAAATAAATATTTCACTTCTTGGAGTGGGGATTGAACCCAGAATTAGTAAACAAGTAGACGCAAGCAGACGCAATAACTATTAATTATTTATGAGATACTTCGTGATGGGTGGCGAAACTCAACTCTGTGCTGTTTTTTACCAGAGAAATGAAATGAAATTAATATGCCAAGTGCAAATCGAACCCACAACCATCACAATTTCTGTCAGACAATATGTCACTGCGCCACAACGACTTTAATTATAAAAGAATAAAAAAAAACAATTTACCGTCAGCGTCAATAGAATGTTTCGTATTGCTCTTCTTACTAACGGTTTTAGATTCATCTTCTACACTCTCATCTTCGAATACGCGAGCACCGTGTGCGCATATCAGGTCGACAATACATTTTAGTACCGTCTTTACCGTTGATTCATTTGTTGTATCAATTAACTGGAAAAATTAGAATTGTAAATTAATTCTTTTTAGTTTCACGCTCTATCTTTCATATAGCAGGGTAAGTGAGGGAATCCCCTGTTAAAATTTAGTCAACTTACATTAGCAAAGAAGAATCCTTTATGATCTTTAGCGAAATTCTTATCCAACATCCCAAATAGTGCGACAGTCTCAAGAGCATTATCTAGTAGTTCTGGGTTTTGAAATATTTCTTCCTAAAATAAAAAAAAGAAAACATTAACGTTTGACTTAAATAAATACAAATATATTGTATGTTAGGCAAAGGAAATCAATCTATTGTTAAGATTAAGATATTTCGTACTCCATTTTCAGCCGAATTGAATCACATTACGTGTTGAGATGCGGAATTCAAAGTCGCTGGCGAAAACGACGGAACAAATAAATTTTGCAAAAAAATAAATAACTAAACAATAACAAAGAAAACACCTTCACAATAAAAAAACATACAAATATAGATAATATAAGAAAAATATATGTACATTGGCATTACCTGTAATTCAGAGAATATCAACTGCAACATGGGTGTGATGTTTTCAAGTTGCGGAGTATCTATAGCACTATTCAATATCACTAAGCACTTGTTCAAATTGACAGCATCCGACTGTTTCTCTTTTATTGACTAAAATATATAAGCACTTATATTATTAAAGAAAAGAAAAAAAACTTATTGAGACATTTTTGTGCTTTAAAAAAATTATTTCATACAGACTTACCGGTAATGCTTGTGGTAGTGGTGTTTGAGTTTGAGATGTCAATTCTTCTAATTTTTTTTGAATATCAGCAACCTGAAAAAAAGATAAATAAATTTAAAAAATATCTTAATTTGACCTAGAAAAATCATTCATAGGTTGGTTTTGGGCTTACCTTGGCTTTACACTCAGCGGCCAGCGCATAATTTTCCTCTCTCACCGCTTCTTCTTGCTCCTCTATCGCCACATTTAGGGACACACGCAGTCTTGCTCTCTACAAAACAAAATATTTATTAAAAAAGAGTGCCAATGTTAAAAAATACCAGGGTAAATACCAACAAATTTGTTGTAGGTTTACATTCCAAATACACTCTAAAAAATAGACAGCAAAATAATAAAATACAAAAGATAATCTTACATAAGTCTTACCTTTGAGCTGTATCCCACACATAGCAGGGTATGCACAGTTAACCTGGGAACCCAGTGTTAAGACAATTCATTCTCCACTTTCCGCCAAAGGCACAACCTGTCGCGTTTACAGTTGCACTGACTAGCCTATTTATATTATATTTTGTTTTTATATTATATTAAATTTATACATAATAATAAGAAATAAGATAGTAGAAATACCATACCATACCTGCAATTTTATTTCAGTACAATCCACGGGGGGCGGTGGTACCGGTTCTTCCTCAGCTTCTGGCGGCTCTCGCAAACCATTCACAATACCACATATGACCTCCATACGGGGGGACACATCTGGAATCGCTAGTTCGAGTGCCAATACATATGCTCGTATTACATCTGAGTAGAGAGGGCCATATTCACCTGTAATTTGGATATTTTCAATGGAAATTTATCGATAATGGACGCTTATGGAATTAATGAAAATGTATAGATAGAAATCTCGATATATGGTGTCGGGGCAAAGCGTGGTGTCGAGTTCCGCCACTCAACACGCAATGTTCGCAGAATTCTATGGAAAGTGGGGAATGGAGTACCTTAATACTTGGTTCCCTTTGTTTACCCTGCTTTGAGCGAAATATAGCGAGAAGCTGATTGTTTTTTATTTAATCAAGTTCAAGTTTAAATCACGATATATTCGAGCTAAAGTACTCTTAACTATATAACATATTTAAACTACATTTATTCATTTTTAAACTACATTTTGATTAACATGATCCACTCTAAAAGACAACAATTATTATTATACATACAAAAATATTTAAAACAAAAAAAATTTTTTTTTTATTCATACCAGTCAGCATATCCGTAATTAGCTTTTGCAAAGCAGTCCTGCCGGCGGGGTCACTCGCGTCGTACACGCGCAACATAGAACCCAGCTCTTGTAGTACATATTGTCTAGTACTAAACCCTACCGGATCCTCCGTTTCGGATGGACATGGCGATTCGACAATACTAAAACAATAACATAAATAAAAGGAATATCAATTCAAATTAATTAAATCACCCTCACGCAGACTCCCGCGCACGGCAGGGTATACAGAGGAAACCTAGTTTTAGACATTCCATTCCGAACTTTCCGTAGAATTTTTCAAAGCAATGCGTGATGAGTAGCGGAACTCAACATTGAGGTTTTGCCTTGGTACCAAAGCGAGGAATACGGAACAAACTCTTGTGCCCCTGCACCACGACAGACTCGGGGAATGATATATTTAATATTTTTATTTCCTCAGTCTCATAACAAGGCAACGACGGAAAATGGGGAACAGAATGTCTTACCACTGGGTTCCTTCTGCCTATAGCAGCATATGCGGGATACAGCGGAATTATTATAATATTTCACAATTTCACTAAAACTTACGCCCTTATATAGCCAGTTAGAACAACAAGATCAGGTAATATACTCTCCAGAGTTTCATCATCCTCTATTTTCTGTAAATGTTCTGCAAGATGGCGCCAGTACCAAGTTGTTTCTTTATTTAGTTTTTCCGCAGGTATTAACCTTAATGTTTTGTCAGTTGGTATCCATTCTAGTAATTCTGATATTGGGAGACGCCTATCAATATACAAAAAATATATATTATTATAAAAATTATAAAATTGCAGCATAATACCTATGCTAATATAATAAAACAGAAGATTTTTTTTATTATATTTGTTTAAATTATTGATATTTGTTTAAATGCTAAGATCTCTGGAACAACTGGTTGAATTAACTTTTTTTCATTTTGTATGAAAACTTTCCTCAGGAATCTTTGGGCTATATAACATCTTATAAATGAGTCACAATAAGGTATTGTATGACAAAAAAGATTTAAAATTGCAGGGTGATATTTCAAAGTTTTTTATTTGACAAGTATATTGAAAATTTTGTGAAGAAAGCTTTGGTTTTTGGCGCATGTAATTTGGACGTATAATTTTTGAGAAAATGTAAAATTAAAATTATAAAAATTATAAAAAAATATTGAATGTATGTCAAATGCAGCATAAAATACGTAATATACGAGCGAAGCAGCGAGTGGGACGCTAGTGTAACATATCAATAAGCATTAAAGGATTGTCATTCAAATCCTCAAAACTTCCAAAGCATTTTGCAGTTCATTTTGTGATAACGATATACAAAATTGACTCTATTTAGAAAAAAGAAATATACAAATTAAAAAAAAAATACAGATAAGCTATCGAAATTACTCTTCATAAAGTAATTTTCATAATACTATATAGACATAAATAATTTTAAAAAATCTTACTTAAAAAGTGACTCCAGTAATTTCCCCGCGACATACTGCGAGTCCTTAGCGTCATTCGCGTTGTCCAATCGTATAGCTTTCAGGAGATCTATAATATTTCCTTGAAAATTGCTCAACCAACTTGGAATGACAATTTCTTCTACAACACGACGAACACGTGGAAAACGCTCAGTTAGACCCACCTGTAATATTACAGTTCTAAATTTGTTATCATTATTGCATAGTTGGTCTTGTATAATACAGTATGGTCAAAGAGTAGTGGCTGCCTTGACGCTAGCTGTAAACAGTTGCACACTTATTTTTTTAGCTTTATATATACTGTATCCCGCACACAGCAGGGTACGCAGAGGGAATCTAGTATTAAGAAACTCCATTCTCCACTTTCTGCCGAATTTTGGAGGCAGCGCGTGTGGGGCTGTTGAGTGATAGAACTCAACGCCGCGCTTTGCCTTCTTATCAGAGTGAAGAAATGGAAATATAAAGGTAAATAAATATTTTACTTACTCAAGTGGGGATCGAACCCAAAACCATCTCGTTACAGTTATAGCCTTGTGGTGCTGTGCCGCGACGGCCTCTTAAATTCAATTATTAATGTAAAAGATTTTATACCTTTAAAGTAAAAACTCGTTGTCTAACTCTTAACTGTGTAACATTAATTGCAGATATATGTAGAAACGCAGCTCTACGTACTGCCTCGTCGACATCGCAAAGACGTTGCAGAACGAACGGAATATTCCGCGTACATTTGGCTATTGACATCACTATAGCTCTAAAAATAAAAAAAATGTGATTAAGTTTTGTATTATTTGTTTTTTTAGCTTCATATTTTTCACCCTTAGAGAAGGCAGAATAAGCGAAGAACCTAATATTAAGACAGTTTGTTTAAGTAATATAATTTGTTTTTAATGTTAATATCAAACAAATTTTTTTTTCCATATAAAAAATAGATTTTGGTATGGCTAATGTATTAGCAGTTGGATTGTTTACCATTTCGAGGAAAAAAAAAATTTTCATTTCCACATCAAGGCAGAACATGACGACGTCAAGTTCCACCACTTACTCTGCAATGTTCTGCAAATCTGGTGGGAAATGGGGAATGGAGTCCATCTGCCTACATAGATAGAACATAAAGGTACAAAAACTACAACGTTTTTATAGATAATTGAATATAATTTACCTTCTAACTGAAGAACTTGGATCGCAACTCATATGAAAAAGGTATGACCTTGTTACTTCATCATCTGGATCCATAGGGTTTTGTAGACGTTGTAACGCCAATGCAGCTCGGCAGCGCACCGCACCACGAGTGTCTTGAAGACGTTGCATCTATTAAACAAAAAATCATAAAATAGTTAAGTAACCTCATTTCTCTCCCTCTCAGTCTCCATGCTGCATACCGCATATAGCAGGGTAAGCAGAGATGACTTGGGAAACCTAGTGTTAAGACACATACATTATCATTTTTCACTGAATTCTTGAGATATTATATGTTGAGGAAAGGTTATATGCCATACTTTGTTAAAGAAAACATTTCAATAAGAGAACTAATTAGATTTTTTACATATTTTATGAAATACTAATGTAATGATAAATTTAATTTTCTACAACTTAAATCTAATAAGATTTGTCACTTATGAATATTTATTATTTATTTAATATTTGGTAATTTATTTATAAGTAGAATTTATGTTATGTATGTGACCTAAATACTAATAGTATATATAATAATAGAACAAAATCAACCTGTGATGTAAGAAGTTTATCACACAAATCATCATCCAAAGAGGCATCATCACCAAGAGCTGCAAGTACAGCTGCCAGCAGTTGACTTGCTCGATATCTGACTGACTGACCTGATACACACTGACACTAAAACAGTAATAAAATATAAATATTACATTACTTTTTAATACATTTACATAAGTAATAAAACGTATCCTAATTGGTATAGCAAATATAAAAAAAGACTAAAGTATAGGTACTTACATCAAAAATTATTTCAAAAATAAACATAAGAAATTCTTCTTCATCATCCAGTGATGTGCAAAAAGTGGATACAAATTGAACAACGCGATCTACATTCGCACTTGTATCACCAAAAGTAAACAAATAATGTAAGGCATTTTTAAAGCTTTCTCTAAAAAAGTCTTGATCAATCTGAAATTTTTTATCAGTCCATTATTTACTTCGTTTTTTTTCATTATTTACTTCAATATTTATAATAGTTTTCACTCGAATGCGTGAAAATTAAGATATTACCTTTTTATAGAGCTTTGTCATTTCTTTTATGTATTTTTTGTGTTGAACTACATTATATTGAACATTTTGAAATATTTTAAACATGATTGGGTTGTTCCGCGGCTTTTCAACCGCTTGCTGTACCTCCACATCCGTCGGTGCCATTATATAGTCAAAATAGCAAAGTTATGTAACACAGAACTCTTCAAAAATATTTACTGTTAATATTTATATTACTGAATAAAACGAATATCAATACTTATCATAAGACATCACAGAAACAGAACACATAAACAAACTAAAACTGTTATTTTAAAATTGACGTAAGTTACAAGTATTGCCAGTTCAAAATTTAATGTTATGCTATGTTTACACGCTTGTCGAAGGACGGCGATCGTCCACAAGCTACGGCTTACAAACGCTTGAATGCCTTTACACGCTTGCGACTACGTTAGTATAATCCATAGAGTATAATGTTGTTTAGTCATGTCTTTCTTTAGTATGATTGTTCCTAATCTATTACTGACTATGTTTCATCTCTATATTTTGTTGGTAAACGGAAGCGGTTAACGTTTTCAAAATAAACACGATAAAAACACATACCGTCTATATGTTTCCAACCTTCTCGGACAGAGGTCCCCCGTAATTACAATAAGTGACATGTATCACTCAATAAGAACACTACACACTAGATACCTTCCAATCAGGGCTTCCGCCTTCAAGAAACAGTATCCGTTTTACACAATTCCTCAGCTTTTATTGTCTTTTTCACCTAAATCTACCCACATTTACACTTGTACGCTAACAATTTTTAAATTATAAAAAAATCTATATAAATTAATGTTTTTAATGTTATAATATGAAATGAATTTAATTTAATTTAATAAATTTGATTTGTGAGGCCGTCGTGGCGCAGCGCGTGGTTGTGGGTTCGATTCCCACTTATTTTCCCAAAATAAAATATTTATTTACATTTATATTTTCATTTCTTCTCTCTGGAGTCGAGGCAAAGAGCGGTGTTGAGTTCCGCCACTCAACATGTAATGGCTCCAGAATTCGGCGGAAAGTGGGGAACGGAGTGTCTTAAAACTAGGTTCCCTCTGCCTATCCTGCTGTGTGCGAGAAGCTGATTTTTTTGTTGGTTTATGGTTAATAACAAACAAACTAGAATATGTCATAAGTAAAAATATTTATTGAGTAATTAACATTATACAAAATTACTTAGGTATAGCAGGAATTAAAAGAAGCATAGTATTATTAATAAAAGATATGTGCTTATTTACAAGGCTAGCAATAAAAAGAACATTATAAATAATTTACATAAATAAGAATTACCACAAATTAATGAATAATTTATATAATTAAAAAATAAAATTGTCCTTAAAACAATTTCTTTTATCTAGTCATGCATAAGCGATCTTAAAAAATTTAATTTTAAATATTTAGATTATAAACGTATGAATGATTTATCTATTTCCATTGTGGGTATATCAAGAAAAATTATAATTATTGTTAAACTTAGAACTCATTTATTCACGCCAAAAACATTTTAAAAACTCTTATTGTGTGTTTTTTGGTTTAAAAAAAATGATCATTTATTGTAATTATGCAAATCGTTATCAGTTCATAGTCTAAACGTAGGTAGGTATTGAAGATATTTATATGATAAGATTATATAACAAATGTAGGGGAAAATGTGAAATTAATACGTAAAATTATGGTCAAATTGAGTTCAGTTACAAGATATATAATTTATACTGTGTCATAAATAAAAAGAAAATATAAACTAAATATTATACTTAAATTTAGAAAGCTGCACAAAAGTTTAGTGAAGTGTTTTCCATTTTAATTCTCTTAATCTAAATCTTCAATAAGTGAATCCAATTCCTTTTGTAGTGTAACAGATTTTTCCTTCTGTATCAGTACATCGTCTTTTAGTCGGTCAACATTCGCCATTAGTAGAGTGTTGCCCTTCTTCAATGCGTTTACTCTTGTTTCATGTCTTTTCAAACGCTTAGTGAGATTATCTTTCTTTTTGGGTAAAGGTGCATCCTGAAACAAATAAGGAAAATACAAGTATAATGATTAGCAGCTTTTATGCTTAATCTCGCCTAACGTGGCAGGCAGTGAACCTGCACTAAGTTCTTCTCTGCCTACCCACTCAAACACTTTGTACTCCACTTCTCCCCCAATTATTGAGACATTGCGTGTTGAGTACCAGAACTCAACGCCGGAATTTGTCTATACTACGATGTTTAGCATCTAAATGTTAATTTTAAAATCGTGACCACGGTCTATTAAATAATAGCAATCGATTAATGATGGCTTATTATTTAAAAGACGGATTATTATTTAAAATTTATTTTTCACCTCTGGCTCGCTTTCACTTTCAGTTTCACTCTCGGTATCTTGTTCGGTTTCGGTCTCTGTTTCCTCTTCTTCTTCGGACCCACTCTTCTTTTCTTCATCTGATTCTTCATCTTCATCGTCCTCATCATCTTCATCTGAACCAACTTCTTTCATCATGGCCGCCATTTTATCTACTTCACGTTTTAGCTCCTTAAATTTACGCTTTTCGTCTCTGTAAGTTTTCATTGAATATTCGTTAATATTAATTAAAATTATTTGTGTCAAATTTTATATGTATTTTGAATACGGTAAATTCCTAAGAAAATAATACAATTATCTAAGTTGTTGGCAAATTGCCTACATAAAGAATATTACATAAGTATTATATATACTCCTTTAAAAAAAAAAAAATGTCTATTGTTAATCAGTCTATAGAAACTTTCTTAATTGATTAAATATACACAATGTAATTTTTACATGTACTAACTTTAAACACGCTTGTTGGTTTTTTAGAGCCATCTTGTAACCCATTCTTTCTCTCTTCATGTTGTCTTGTTTTTCTTTTAAGTGTCGCATTCTATTTCTCATATTGCGGATTTCTTTTTCTATTCGCTTTTGTTTCTTTTCCTCACTTTCCTCCTGTAAACAAATATAAAAATTCATAAGTCATAATACCATTTTTTAAGTTTTAGTTATTAAAATTTAAGCTAAATTTATAATTTCTTAAAGGGTAAGTAATTCTTGATTTGATGTTATATTTCTAATTTCTAATAAAACTGTGAAATTTTTGATGACGAATGTTTATTTCACTCTCACGCAAAAACGATTAAACATATTGAGACCTAACTTTACAGTTATATAGCGTATACCTCATAAGCTATAATTTGTGTTGTTAAGATTTGTCCGCTTTAACAATAAATTAAAGCTGGCCGCATTTTGGTCGCTATTATGAATAACATTGGTATAAAGAAATAAAAATATATAAGTACCTCTTCCTCTTCTGATTCTTCTTCTTCTTCAAAACTATCGTCCTTTGTTACGGAAAGTTGTTTGATGGCATGACTGGAACGTCTGGATCCAACACTTGTTGGGATAATGCCCTAAAACACGAATTAAGCAATTATTAAACATAATTTCTGTAAATAACATTGCTATTTTAGCAAAAAAATAATTGTAAGTTTTAAAAGTTTATTTATAAGTAACATAAATTTAAGAACTTGATTTGTGTAAGTATATACGTTTCTGGAAATATTTTATCATATTATATATTAAAATATTGATATAAATTTAAGAAATTTAGTAAATAATTAAAATTATTAAAGTAAATGTTAATGTACAGACAAGAAAGTAAGACAAGAAAGAAAAAAAATAAAAGCTTAATATACTTTATATTTTTGTAGTTATCTTAAAATAACATTTTAACTTTTTTTTATATAGGAAATATCGAGTTTATTTGTTACCTCGGCGTCTTGGTTATTGTTAGTAAAAGCGTTATTAGCGAGATTGTTATTAGCGTCCGCAAGGCCACTCTTTAGTTGTTGAGCTTCGGGGCAGTTAACGTCTAAGTTCAATAACCTACACTGCTTTAAAAAGTCAAGTTGATTTTTTTGATAGAAAGACAAAGGCTCCTCTGATTTGAGAAGTTCTTCTATCTTATCCTGAAAATTTGGCAATAAGCAAAGACATGTTAAAAGCGTACAGAATATTAGTAAATAGAAAAAATATTATACATTGTTATAAAATAATAATAAAATATTCTTTTCCCAGTAAAATGTATAATTTTCAGCACTCGTGAAGAATTTTATTATTATTTAAAATAAAATTAGCAACTATCAAGATCAGTTTTTTTAGCTTCACGCCGTATGCCGCATATATCAGGATAGACAATGAGAACCTGGGAACCTAATGTTAAAACACTTTATTCCCATTAGGACACTTCCATTCCCCACTTCCCGCAAATTTCCGAGCCGTGGCATGTTGAGTGGCGAAACTTAATGCCGCAAAACCAGTTATAAAAATAATTAAGTACTTACCGAAAGAGCCTGTTCTAATTTCTTTTCTAACTCCCCGTTTCTTCTCTTTACTTCTTCTAATTCCGTTAAAGCAGTATCTCTTTCTTCAGCGGCTTCTAAATATTGCTTTTCAAGATTGTCAGCAGTTTCTTTAGCTTTTTCTACTTCCATTTTTAGATTATTAACTAATCTCTCGTCATACGCGTCTGTTACCGATATTACAGTTTTGTGTTGTTCTTGTTTTATAATAGCTCTTTCTCTAGCCAATTCAGCCTCTAAATTATGTATTCTAGTTAGTAAGCGTTTATTTTCCCTTTCTTGAGCTTCTTTATTTCTATAATGTACATTTCAAATAATAAAAGTAAAGGAGTTGTTCTAAATTATATTTAATTTTATACATTTTTCTTAGAATTGTTGTACCTACCTGAGTTCAATTGCTAAAAGCTGCTTAGTAGATTGCAAATCATCTCTCACTTTATCGATGTCGTCCATTTCATCAATTTCCTCTTCTTCAACGCCTGGTGGAGCCTATTAAGATTATATATTTCTAATTGGAACAGTAAATTTGATAGACCAATGATATTAAACTTAAAATACTTCATTAATATTATTGTAATAATATTTTTAGAGTCATAGTATTTTTATTACCTCCGCAATTGATACACCTGATGGAGAAGCGGCAATATTGGCTTGAGACATGGATTTCTGTACTTGTTCTTCAATAGTCATTTGCCTCCTGAACTTCCTCAAACCTTCCAGGTTCGGTTTGCTTCTGTCGTTGGTCCTAACTTTCTTCAATTTCACTCCTTTGTTAATCTCTTTTAATAGTTCATTATGAGAATTTGGTTTTTCTGATTCAAATATAAACTGATCTTTGTTTTTAACTACTACTGATCGTGTGATAATTGGATTTGATCTGAAAATTTTAACATGTCATTAATTTTAAAAGTAATTTAAGGTCAGTCGCAAGGCCACAGGAGTGACGGATTGTAGGTTCGAGTCCAGCTCGAGGAAATTAAATATTTAATATTTTCATTTCTTCACTCTGGTGTCGAGAGCACGTCGTTGAATTCCACCACATTCACATAACACAAGGCCTTCGGAATTCAGCGGAAAGGGACAAGCGGAGTGTCTTATTACTAGGCTTCTTCTGGCTATTCGGATACATGTGGATACAGCGTGGAGCTGAAGAAAAAAACACAAATAAATCTCACTACGTACCTGTCATTACAAACAACATGTTTTAATTTTCTGCCTTGTTCTACTTCTTTCATCATATCACTCCAATCTGGCCTTCGTCGAGGTCTACTGCGCAGCTGTTCTATTTTCTTAAGTTTGGTAGGGTCAACCGAAGGTTTTTTGAAATCCGGCGGCGGAGGCAGTTTGGGCGGTAGTGGCGGTGGCATTGGTGGTGGTGTTGGTTTCAGTAAACCTTTTCAAAATAAAATATAAGTTATGAGTTTAGCAAATATATTAAATATGTCAAAGGAAACGTTTATAGTCACACCACATAAATGACTATAACGTAGAAAAATGACCCACCATCATACACATTTGGTTCACCGATTACTGTTACAACCATGGTATTATTAAATTCACTGCACTATTGCAAATTAGAAATTCTAAATAGTTCTGGATTACAAAAGTCTAAATGGCAGTCTAAATTACACGCAATTTTGTTTTAATTTTTGACGTTGGAAGAACTAAAAAATTAATTCTTTGTATTTAAAGAAATATTAGTCGTACACGTTTTCCTTTACACCTGATAGGCGTGCGCTTCAAATGCGGAACCATCTCAGACTATTTTGGACCTGATTTAGACCACAGCCTAGCATAAGAGATCAAAAGGAATGTTAATGAGCAAATCTTCAAGGGATATCTTCAGTCGAATATAGAACATATTTATCTACATAGACTTCTGTGATGTAGAAATCTATGATTACATATTATATGAATTTTCTTATTGTGCTTACGTATTTATATTTCATTTAAGTAATTATATTTATCAAAAAAAACTTTAAAAGATTTAAGATTTAAAAGAAACAAAACGTATTAAACAATATTACCGATAATTCCAATAGATCTATTGATAGAATGCCAAAGTAGAATTCATTTCCGATGTTGTGTTCTTTGACTGATACTCGTCTGTAGCCAATAATAGACGCTATTATGTAAATTAATCTATTTTTTTACAGCACTTTTTTAAATTTTACTTTAAAAGTATTTGAGGGTACTTACTTCTTAAGCTTTCATTTTTAGTTAGCGTGTGTCCTTTGGGAATTTCATTGTTTAAAGTTTTATCAATATTTTCTTTTACGCGTTCATGTAGAGGATCCCTCCATTTTTTAAGCATAACATCGTCTTTTGAAGGTGCTTTCTGGAGTGACGGCTTGCGTGGTGGGAGCTGAAATAGTAATTAATAATTTTTTGAAGCCAGTTGTTTGTCCACATGCCTTTAACTGCAAACGCAAAAGGGTGAGTTCGATTCCTACTAGAAGAAACTTCACTCCGGGGTCGAGGCAAGGTGCAATGTTAAGTTTCACCACTCAACATAAAATACCTCCAGAATTCGTTCAACATCAACATCTTTATTTAGTTACCAGTGGTAACTAAAGAGGGTGAAAGAGTGGAGAGTGGTAATCTCCACATTAGAGGAATCCGGAGAAAGAAAATACTTGATATACTTTAGGAATATTTATCATGTTTCAATTACAATTGTAATATCTTGAGTAAGGTAAATCCTAGAAACTAAAATAATACTGTATGAAATCAAAATACTAATTAAAAAAATAATAGATGTCTGCACATTTCCGATGTCTAATTGTACTAAAATTAAATACCTATATTTCTTGCTAACCGTTACATACATACCTTGGAATTACTTTTTTCTACAGGTGGTTTTGTAGCCATTTTTGTCTGATCTTCTTTATCTTCTGTTTTTGATTTTTCGGTGTTTTTTTCAACTTTTTTAGGTTCTTTAACCGTATTATTTAGAATTTTACTTGATTTTTCGTCGAATTTTTCATCTGTTTTTGATTTGTCAGTTACTTTATTAGATTCTTTACAAGTGCTAAGTGATTTTGTTGGAGATTTTTCATTAATCAAGTTATTTGGCTTTGACAATTCATTTTTGTCAGCAACTTTTTTGTCTACGATACTAACAGTTTTTTCTTTAGCCTTGTCATCAATTGTTTTAACGCTCTTAAGAATCGGCTTTTCTGGTAATTTTTCACTGGTTTTATCGTCAATTTTAACTTGTTTATCTATAGTCCTCACAGTTTGCTTAATAAATTTCGGCCTATCATCGGCAGATTTTGATGCTTTGTCGGCAAGTTTAGCTGCAGACGGCTTAACCAGTTTTTCTTCTGCTTCAGCAGAGACTCCGTTTTCTGATTTTTCTCTTATTGTAGATTGTTTTTTTAAAACAGCTGAAAAGATTCAATAACTTTATTAGATAGGTACCTTCATTAAGCAGGTACTTCATGTAATAATTTTATGAATATACTATTTAATAGACTTATTTTATAAATCGTTTATTCAAATATTACAAGCGCAAATCTAAAATATATAATTTAGTGTATTAATTAAAAAAATATAAAATTTTGGAAACACGTGTTTATGCCCTCGTTTCGATGCATTTGATGGCATTTGCGTACGTAAATAAACATGGCCGCTGCCAAGATGGTGGATGGCCGACCTTCGCTATTTTAGCGCGATTACATATTAAACCTTTGTGACTATTAGATTTTGTTACAGAAAAAAATATTAACAATTTTACAAGTGTCAAAGTATGCACGAGAGTTAAACGTGGTCTTTTAAATATCGTTTTTCCGTATTAAAAATAAATTATTAACAACTGCTAGCATGTGTATACGAGTATATATGTAAATACATAATGTGCATATACGCTACATCTCAAAAATTACAATTTTAGCTCTATTACTAAATAACAGCTTTAGTTTCCAAATTAATATTGAAGAAACAAAACAAATTTCTTTAGAAGCAGCTGAAAAGAGTGGGTGCTTATAAATCATACACACTAACCCCAACAACTTCGTTTATTTTGTAAAATGTCTGTCCTCTCTAAAAATATCGCCTCGTTGGCGTCGACGGCTGAGAATACCACTTCTTAAGCACTCTGAATAGCGTCATAGTACGAGTTTTTTTCGATTTCTCTTTAAATTTTACAATTCATGCCCATTTATTTATATACACTATATAGTGCCAAATATATGGCTACGTAATTTCTAATTTGCATTCGAAGCTTATGATATAAAGTGAAGATGAATATTGCAATTGTTCTTCATTAATTTAAATTACATAATTAAATTGAACAGTTGACATTCAAATTAAACAGTAATAATGAAGTTATTGTAAATTAAAGATTTCGTAGTTATCATTTAGCTTGCTATTTTCAAAAAAATTATAATTTTATATTACGTAAAATTAAATTTTTGATAATTTTAAATTTTTTTTACATAATTCAAATGAAATACAGTAAAAAATAATAATAATGTAAAATATTATGTAAAAATTATAGTGATGCAAGTGAGAATAGTTCTATTATTTTTGGAATATAACACATAAATGAAAACGTAAATTATTATCTGTGGTAGCATCCGAGTTATATAATTATAATTTTTGTACTGAATAAAGTAAATATCTCAGAATTTAAATATTTCAGGGCAATTATGATCCTCATGTTCATATCGGATTTTTTTGGGAAATTTCCTTGCGTCCTCTACATCTATATCCATAACAAGATATATTATTATTTTATGACTATATATAACTAATGACACATCGATTTTCTCTTTCATTGTCGTTATAAAAAAATGTAACATATGCAATTGTTCTTAATTCCATTGTAAATTACTACAAATAATCCATGTTATGATTTATATACTAGTAACGTTACGGTAACACCTGTAACTAAAATAAGTTATTTTCAATTTATCCATAGAATAAAACAAATTCCTTATACCTGCTTTTTAAAATCTGTCGTCCAAAAACTAGTGGCACTACAACAGTACTCAAAAGACCACAAAACAGTAATTTCCACAATTACAAATTCCAATATTTATACCAAAAATAAACACCACACATCACCTCTCCGTCTCCAGACTAACAAACTGCTGCTCTCTACAGCCATACTAAGATCCCGAGTGCCTGCCAAAGTTTCGGGGAGGTGTTGACGTCACATTGTAGGCGAATTTATCAATCTATATAGAAATATATAATATATCTTGTTGAAATATCTGTTTCGTAAATGGTTACTCAAAATCTTGACGACATTTGTTTATTTTTATTTGTGAAACATCCTTATAATTGTACTATAATTAACAGCAAAATTTTAATGAAAGGAACATTACTTTCTCGTCTGTCATTCTATATTTATTATCTTTTTGGAAATTAATTATCACATAGTGCTTAAAAACATATACAAAGTGTAATTCAACTGTCGGGGTAGGGGACGTCAACTCTATGGGTAGGGGACCTCAGTACCTATACATTTCACTTCCATGTATGCTCAACGATTTTCAGTGATTAAGCAAATATTTGAAAATTTGAAAATACAACCTGTCTGTTGAGTTGGCGGTCGTGATTTTTTTCTTCAATATAGCCCAATATAATATCTTGCGTATGATTATAATACTTTAAAACTTTTAAACTATAAATCTTGAAAATTACATCGAAAAAAAATTTGTTTTCTTTTTAATTAAAATGTTAGCAAAATCTTTCAGAGGCTTCAGTGAAAATAAGTTACTGATGAGTTTTTTTACAAGTAATTTTAAAAGTTGCTGGTTTTTTGAGTAGAATAATCTTTGAAAGTTACAAGGCTAGATCAAAAAAAAATGTTGAATTATGAAACAGTAAAAACATATTGTTATTACAAGAATTACCTATCTTTAAATTAATTTATGAAGATATTTACCTAAATGTTTACATTTCTCTCCAGTCGACTATAGGCGAACAATGTTGGTAGAGTACAAATATGTTGATATTGTAAAACTATCTTAGCACAGGTCGTAAATTCGATACCACTGCGCCTCTAAATTCAAGGCTTCAATCTTATACATGCATATAAAAGTAAT
>JAKRZM010001296.1:150074-166812 GCA_036379175.1 Heliconius cydno galanthus | reverse complement strand
AATGTACAAATAATAAACTATATATAAACCTTCTACGAAAAACACTCGACTTAATGGTGAAGACCGCATCAAAATCCGTTGGGTGGTTTAGAAGAAGAAGAGTTAGAAACAACAGACAGACACGAAAAGCGACTTTGTTTTATAAGATATAGGATTACTAGTTCTAATTATATAATATAAAAATATATATGAGAAGTTCGCAAGTGTAACTTCATAGATATAAGTACGCGTTAAATATGTTTTTACAAAACCTTTTTCTGGAATCACTATATCTTTTCATGAAAACAGTACCAAAATTTTTTTCTTCAAAAATAGTTTAAAAGATTTAAGCGTAGGTCAATGATCTTTTTTTAGGGTTCCGTACCTCAAAACGTAAAAACAGAATCCTAATAGGATCACTCTGTTGTCCGTTTGTCTGCCTGTAAGACCATTTAATATGAGATCACGTAATGGTTATTGAAATTAGTATGAAATGTTCATCTCTACGGTCCCTTATAGCACAGTTAAAATTTAAGCTATATTAATTTTGTATGAAATTCGCAGCGTAATCATAACCTAGGGTACTTTCCGTGTACCTACATTTATGAAATTTATCACAAAGTGAGAACTTACAATACAAAAGAAGGAAAAAAGTTCGTAAAAGTGAAAAATTATAGATATTTCATAGAAAAAAATAATTACAATATTATATTTGTAGTTAATTTCATACAAAATGACCGCATAATAGCTTGTCAACTTTTATAAATTGTACTTCCCGTTGACCTATAATCCTGAAATTGGTACGGAAGCCTCGATGGGCGATTCCGACTCGCACTTAACCGATTTCTTTTTATATTCTGTAAAGAAGATAGAAACATAATAATAAATATATGATGCTGACATAATAAAAAAAAGGTTAAAAACATATAAGAATAGTGAAAATCGACGTCACACTTACATTACCTACGTATTTCTGTGATAATATATAAGGGAAATACCTGCTATCAAGATTACAATATTAATTGTTTATATTTAAACTTTCGCACACGTCATAATTGTTTGTTGCTTACAGAACTGAAATATTATTATTCTATTGCAAGAAACTAGCAACAAGTTTCCTTAGAACTTTGCTTAGGAAATAACCTCATGCGGAACTTTCAAGATTCATCATTTCTTGACATTTGAACTGAATGCTCTACATCACATGAAGAGACGGGCCATTAATCATATGAATACAATTGAGAATAATGTTTGAAATGCTCACAGAATTTTACTTAAAATATTGCGAAAATTATAATATTATACGTTTAAAATTATATAATGTAATTTATCTATAATAATTTCATTGTCAATTTAGCAAGATTACCTGAGATTCACATTGTATCGACAACTAACATGAATCCAGAAGTGTCATAATACTTTATTCTTTATATTCTACTCAATATTTTTTGTGCTGAAATCTTAATTCCTACCTATTAAAAGTCTAAATACAATCGACGCGAACAACGTCTCAAATACGCCACAATTGCGACAACTTTTATTACTTTATATAAATGTAAGAAATCTTTAATAATAATTCATGTAATTTTAATTTTATTGTACTTTATAGTACAGAATTCTGTATAACCTTGGATCTGAACTAGGATATGAACCTACACCTCTTAGATAATACGATGGGAATAATTTCAACTTACGTTTCAATGGCTTTACTGTAGTTGCTGCTGCTGGAGTGTCGTCCACACTCTTGGCTGTACTTTCCACTGGCTTCAGTTTCTTCTGAGTCCATGGTGGAGGAGCATCAGCGTCCTTGTCTTTCACCCACGGTGGTCTAAATGACTCCCGCTTAGTGGAGTTATCTCTGCTTACGTTACCAATCGGCATTGTTGTTCTGAAATGTGTGTTTGTGTTATACGAATGTTAATTTTGGCATTGTTCCATTGAATTAAATATATGTTTTTGCTTTTAGCTCCGAATGCATCTCTTTGGCCTTTTTTAATACAGTTTTATTGTTTTTTTCTTTTAGTAATAGCAGTTAATCAAGTGAACGTTAATGAGTACAAAAACACAGTATATAATTTAAATAAAATATTTTTAGTATATTTTATATTTCAAGTCACATTTACAAACATAATTATGTGGGACACTCGCAATGCTTAAAAAAATATATTTAAATTATTTCATATAATTCATACTGTTCATATCGGATTAGCAGAGAGAAACAAATGTCAATAGCCTTCGTTTTCTACTTTCCGCCTGAAATCGAGTGATTGGCGAGACTCAACACCGCACTGTATTTTACCAGAGCGGAGAAATGAAAATAATTTATATTAATATACAATTATTCCGCGAGTGGATATCGAATCTACTACTATCGCGGTTCAGTCACAACGGTCTTTGTTTTTATACATTTAAATAATAAAATTTTGATTTTAATTGAAACCCTTTATATTTTATATAAATATCTTCTTTAAAGATATAATGTTGCAATCATGAAAATTAAATTTAGTAGTACTATATTCTATATTTCAATTAATCTATTCTTTTAATTATATATATGATATATAAAAACTGAGAAAAATATGTAAATATAAAAACTACATATTTTATATTTAGTGCAATTTTTTCTATTATCTGTACTTATAATAAAATCGTCACGGATCGGTATCTGTACATGGAAATTATAATTTAATAACATTATAGAACAAAAAACTATGATTTTTAAAATGTTTGTCTGTCTGTTGTTGTGTCTGTGAACAAACGCGTTCACGCTAATCTCAGAAACGGCTATTGTATTTTGGCAAACTTCCCTTAATATTTAGTGTTTGTTTTATTTCATTAGGATTATAAATAAAAAAAGTTAAAAATAATTTTAAAGAATGTTATTCGACAAAATTGTTATAAATAACTATTTTATTGAATTGGCTAAAACTTTTCTTTTCAATATAAATATAGACATGATATATATTATATATCAGACAACCAAGGTAATTGATATTAGAAAATTAATAATAAGCGGACGAAGCCGCGAGCGGTCGCTATTTCTTAATAAGTTAATCAAAAATGATATTAACATTATATCTAGTAAATTGACATGATTGAGTAAAACTGTACAATATATAATTTATCATATAGATATGATCTTAAATAGAACAAATTGCTTAACAAAACCATAATTCCCATTTACTTAACAAAAGGTAAAAGATAAAGATAAAAATATATTAAACGACTGAAAGAACAAAAAAATGCATTCATCCGCTGACGAAAATAATCTATAGTTTATCTTACAAGTGTAGGTGTGTAAAGCACAAAAAGTGATACGCACTCGAATTAAAACAAAACACTGAACACCGCACTCAATTATCAACTAAACATATTTAAACAAAAAATATATATTAAAGTTTTTTTTCCAAAAAAAAAGTCTTAAGAAAAATAGAAAAAAATATTTAGGACGCGGCGTTGGTCGCGCGTGCTTACCGACTAGCGGAATTTCTGCAGAACACACTGGAACTTATAAATAGTAGAGACAGGGGCTATGCATGTTATACATATAGGATATGTAATTCGGGATCTCTCTCAGCATCATAAGATTCTATCGAATATCTGTTGTTCAAACGTTATATTTGTACTTTTTTAAATAAATAAGAAAAGTAATTGTTTCTTTTTTCTTTGGTATATTATTATTACTTTATTTTTCTGGGATGTAGTTATATTTATAAAGGATATTGTCATGTTTTTGAGTTGAGTTTTTTATAGCTTCACGCTGTATGCTCTAAATAGCATGGTAGAGAGGTAACCTAGTGTGAAGACCCATTTCTCCTTTTTCATCCAATATTTGAAATATTGTGTGATGTGTTGCGAGCATGTTACCAGAGCGAGAAAATGCTAATATTTTATCCTGCAAGTGGGAATAGAACGCACAACCTTCTTGTTTACAATCAGTCGCCGCGCGGCTGCGCCACGACGGCCCATCTAAATATACGTAAAGATTTTTTATATATGGCTTAAAGTGTACATCTACTAAGCTGAGTTCATTTTTCGTTATAAGTATATTTTATTTTTATACCAATCAAAAGTGTGAAAAACATACATAATTGTCCTTTATTTTATTTTTCCAATTTTCAAAATTATAAATACCGTATGATAATACTAATCTTTTTTAAATACCTTTTTTGCCTCTCTTGACACTTTATTTAATTGGCTGTAAGCAAGTTTACACTCTTAAGTCGACGATAATTTGATTATATGAGACTCCCGCAATATATAAAAAAAATGCCATTTATAATAATACCTAATAAGTAATTATAATGTTAAAATATTTCTATTAAGCGCAAACATAAAAAAATACTATATTATATTTTAATATAACTGCGGAAACGTCGTTATATGAAATTTATCGAGACGGCCGGTCGCGTTTTTAAATAAAACTCACCGACGTCAGAGCCACTATTTTTAATGCTTTCCTGCCTTCTGTTTGCGAGTGATAGACATCATTCATTACATAACGAACAACTTAATTTATATTGAAAATAATATATTTTTTACTGAATCGATATCGATGAAACTCGAGAACTTTTGGTATCATCATGATGCATTAATCTTTCTGAGTACAATTTTTAGGCTCCAGTTGTAAATAAAAATGTGAAAAAGAAGTGCCTTTTCAGTAAGATCTGTCTGTATGACCTTCAAAATTCTGAAAAGGTAAAAAGGAAACCACTAGGCTAGATTAATATTTATTAGCGATTTTTGGGTTACATTTTCCCCTCTTAATTGAACTATTACTCCTGATAAAAATAAATATTAAATTTGCAAATAATTCTATACCAGTCGTGGCGCTGGGGCACAAAGTGTGATGCAATATCGACTGGTTGTGGGTTCAATTCCCAATCGAGGAAAGAAAATATTTATTTAAATTTACATTCTCTTCATCTATTTCTTCGCTCTGGTGTCGAGGCATAAGCGCGGCGTTGAGTTCTGCCACTCAACACGCAATGCCTCCAGAATCCGACAGAAACTGGGGAACGGAGTGTTTTAACGTTAAGTTCCCTCTGCCTACCCTGCTATGTGCGTGATACAGCGTGAAGCTGAAGTAGAAATAGTTAAAGTATTTTCATAATTAAACATTCAGAAAAATATATACTACATTTACTTTTCTTGCATTTTTTAGATATTTATTGTTAAAGTAAAGAAGTATTAAACAAATAAATAAAATAAATAAATAAAATATATTTGTAGATATGTATCTACTACTAATAGTTTCTTTCCGACAATAACATGGCGCCGTATTTCCTGTCTCGCCCTCGTTTCACAACGGCACTCCTCAAGAGCTATGAAGCGTAACTAGACATCTTGAAGGCAATCAATACTGTAGGTACCTAAGAGATACCTAAGAGATACCTAAGAGATAAATTGTGTAATTATTAATACAGACTTACGTCACCAGGGCGCAGTTAATATTAGTGCTCTAATAATTTATGGGATCGAGTGTGATGGCGAGAATTGGGGAAGGCCTAAGTCCGGCAGTGGACAAAAGATGGCTGTTGATGATGATGATGATGATGATGATGATGATGATGAAGGGGATTTCTATAGATGTTTCTTCAAAGGAAAAACATTTAACGAAATAGCTTAAAAATCTCGACGTGTGGTTCAATCGGGCAAATGGTTTTATAATAATATCATAAGAAATGAAGAACAGAATGAAGAAAGAATGAAAGAGGATAGAGTTTTGAACAGAAGTTTACAGAAGTGTACAGAGGTGTGCACCGGTTTTCCATCACGAGCTCGTGAGTGAGTTTCTCGGCAGTCACGCAAATTAAGCACTTCAAATTTTCTAGGATATAGTTCTTGCGCTCCACCCTGCCAGATGCAACAAAGGCAAGCCAAAAGCGAGGGAGGGTGTAGGTATCTCCCCAGAGGCCTCAGGACAATGGGGTCGCTGTAGTAGACAAACTGCGGTGTTGAAGCCTTTAACAATAAATAAATAATTATTAATAGTATAAATTGTAAAAATATTAATTTCATGTATAACTAATATTCGTATACAAATAACCAGCCAGTTGAGCATAGCGTGACCCGATCAACTAGTTTTTATTAATAAAAAAATCGACAACACTAGTTCCAATATTGTCGTATTGATGACTTCGAAGATAAAAGTGAATACCCTTATATTACATATATATAGAAACTATAAATCAGCCTATTATAATTTAAAACCACGATGTAAGGACTTTTCCGTATGATATTATTTTAAATTATGAAATAATTTAGGTTCATTCCGTATTATATGATTCAACGCGGAAACTGTAGTTACAAAATAGAATACAAGAATAACATTATTATAGGAAAATGGTATGGGAACAATGAATTTGCAATTTATATATTTATGTACGTAGGTCATATTATTTATTTTTATAGTAGTAGGTTGAGGTCAGCCGAGGCCCAGGGCATGTAAAAGCTACTGGTTATGGGTTCGATTCCTATTCGAGGAAATTAAATATTTTCATTCGCGCGGCGTTGAGTAACGCCACTCAACACGCATAGCTTCCACGTAATTTGAAGGAAAGTGGGAAACGGAGTGTTTTAAAACTAGATTCCCAGGTTCCATTTACGTACCCTGATATGTGCATTATACAGAGTGAATTTAAAAAAATGTACGTAGCTTTTGTTGTTGTAGTTGATGCATCCACCGACTTTTATAGGGATTTAACATTTAAATTGTTTACTTTTTATTTAATTTAAATTTAAATTTTATTTAAACACGTACGAAATTTGAAAAAAAATATTTAAATTATTATTACTATAAGTAAATGTTTACTATACGAAAATATTATTAAATGGCTTAAACGTCATTTTAATCTTAAAATTAATAATTATATTTATATTTTTTTCTTGAAAAGCATTTAATTTATTTATTTTAGTTATGTCCTTATCAGCAGGTACATAGAGCCTAGGTTAATTCCCTGACAATGATGAGTTATTATTTGATTTATGGCAAGAAGTTAAGTTATAACTAATATAAATGATTTATATAGTTATAACTTAACTTCTTGGCATAATATATGCCATAATATATATACATTACAGATGGTTTTAAAAATCTTAATTTTCTCGGCGACTAAACTACGCTAGAAACTTAAAAAAAATCCCCAAACAAGGAGCAAAACGGTCTAATAAGAATAAAATATAATATTGATAATTGGCTCTATCTCAAGTATCTTTAGAATCATCGTCATCATCAGCCTGTCCTCGTCCATTGCTGGACATAGGCCTCTCCAATGGCACGCTACTGAGCTCGATCTTCAGCTCTTCGCCTCCAGCCGTTGTTGCCACTTTGTGAATATCGTCACCCCATCTAATTGCTGGACGTCGTACATTACGCTTGCCGAGGCATGGTCTCTACTCTAGAACGCGCCATAATTTATTTTAACAATAAAATACTATAAATAAAATATATCCGGGCGGAGACACTATACCATTCACTACTATATATAAAAAAACTCCGTTCTCCACTTTCTGCCACATTCTGGAGGTATGGCGTGTTGAATGGCGGAACTCTACGCCGCCCTTTGCCTCGACACCAAAGCGAAGAAATGGAAATGTAAATTGTAAATAAATATTTCACTTCCTCGTGTGGGGGTTTACAGTCACACTTTTTGCCCCTACGCCACGACTGGCCTCATAAGCTGGCCACGACTGGCCTTCATTTTATATATAACTTGCTAGATTTTCCAAAAATCTAAAAAGTTATAATAAATTTATTTGCATATTAATTTGTAAGTACTTATATATCAAAATACTAAGAATTAATTTTTATAATCTGTATTTTTAAATATTTCACATTTAAAAACTCGTTTTGAATAAATATATTAAAAGAAAATTCTCATACTTATCTAATTAATCACTTTAATTAATCAAGCATATCTTAGATATTTACTTTCAGTTGATTGGTTTCCTTTTTAGATTATTTTTAACCGATTGCTGTAAAAGGAGTAGGTTCTCAATTACTCTTCTTTTTTTTGTACTGGACTGCATTTTTTTAAATTTTTGTTACTTAAAAACTTCCGACTTGACTCTTGATAATTCTTTAGGGTTTCATAGCTTTGAAGTAAAAAAGAAACCCTTATAAGAGCTTGGCGGGAAAGATTGTTAATATTGTAGGCTAACGCCCAATATTAATAATGTATCTCCTATCTCCAGTTAACGTCTATCTCGTACTGTCCGACATATCTATCCAATCACTAACCTGCATGCCTACCTCCATCTCTGTCTATTTCAATCTATGGTAGCAATTTTTGGATTAGGATTGGTTATTAACATTGGGCGTTAATTAAGTTAAATTTGGGCGGGAAAATATACTTGGTGGTAGAGAGGAGTAAAATGAGTTGTAATTAACATTATTGTATGAAATATAGTTATTGGAAGTGAAAAAGAAACAATTACGTAACTGTTATGAAGGTTTCACCCAGCCGTCCCAAAATACTTACATACTAAGATAAAAAAAGGAAGCAGGACAGACAAACCGAAAACAGACGAACAACCGAAACGAACCGACGAAAAAATACTACGACGACATAATTACTTTACAACTTATTTCTCCGCTCCTCACTTGCCGCCAAATTTAGAGTACCGCCACTCAACATACAATGCCTCCAGGCATTGCGTGCTTAATGGCGGTATTCAACGCCGTGCTATTCCTCGACACCACAACGAAAATATTAAATACTAGCGGCCCGCTCGCGGTTTCNTCTTAGCGAGCTCCTACGTCCTATAAGTAACTCCTATGCAAAATTTGAGATTCCTAGCACTTGTAGTTTCTGAGATTTCGTGATGAGTGAGTGACTTTTCGATTTTATATATATAGATTTCATTTTCTTGAATAGAAATCGAACTCTCAACCTGTCGCGCTTATAGTCCCCTTCAACATGAGTATACTATTACACAAAAAATATCATAAGAGTTACAGAAGAAGCTTCCATTCTGATATTGATAAAATATATCAATTTCAATATCGCGGTAAAAGTGATTTCCCCTCGATTATGCACTCGAAAACTCAACGATTATATTATCACGAATATTAACATATCTTTTCCGAATCTTTGTGAAGGCCCGATTACTTATCTAATATTATATATTATTAGCATATATATATGTATAAAAACAAGCAGTTCAACGCCCATTAGTTGTAAAGTTACCAAAGTTAACACATTATAATTAACCTTCCATATATTAAAACGTTCTAATTGGGTGAGTTTATTTTATTTATATTATAATTTTGACTTAAATGAATGAAAAATGAAATAGATTTTTTTAATTTTTTAAGTAAATAAAGATAATTTATATTTTAATTTCTTTGCTCTGATGTCGAGTCAAATTGCGGCGTTGAAATCCGCCAGTCAACACGCAATGTCTCCAGAATTCGGCGGAAAATAGGAAACTGGGTGTTAACTTAGCACTTAGTTCCCTCTGTCTATCCTATTGTGTGCGGGATACAGCGTGAAGCTGATTTTTATATTTATATATATAATTTTGTGTGGGCTTATATAATTATTAATTATAGTTATTATTTCTAATCTCACTATTATCTTTTATAAAAAATGAAATGCCGCCATTTTCATAAGTTTTTTTTCTATTCAACTAGTTTAGGTGACTATTTGTAAGGTCAATCGTAAAACCAGTTCAGTGGAAAATTTTGTATGTTTAAAACAGAGTCGCGTTAGACATTTTGACTAACTAAATTTAATTATATATGTAGTTTTATAATATATTTATTTGAAGATTTTTTCTTTTTATTTTAAGAAATGGGAAAAACTCTACTATTTCTGCTATTGAGTGTTGTGGTCAGCGTTCTAAGTCTTCCCCCACCACGGATTGTTGGCAACAGCGGTAAGCTCTTTGTTGTATTTCTAAGAATATAATCAAATTTTAGATATTATAGTTAAGAAATAAAAATTAGCAATAATATGCTTTTTTATTACATTGTTAATATATGTAAGAAAATATTCGTGTTTTTTTTGAGAAGATGAATTGTAAATTGTAAAGTTGTCATTTTAGCTATGCGCCCAATCCATTATTATTATATACGAGTATGTATCTATGTTTAACAAGTTTAAACTTTAAAAGTGTAACTTTAGAACTTTTTAATTTTAGTAGCAATGTTATTTTTAATTTATTCTTTTAAAAATATGTGTGTTTCTTTAAATGCGACTGATTGTGGATTCAATTCCCAATCGAAGAAGTTAAATATTTGATTATTTCTCTGCCTACTCTGCTATGTGCGGAACACAACGTTAAGCTTTACAACAAAAATATTATATTTTAATACAATTTCACAGATAATGACTTCAAACTAGTCTCACGAGAAGAATGGGGGGCGTCACCGCCAAAAGGACACTCAGAATTGAGAACACCAGTGCCATACGTGGTCATCCATCACACGTACATACCAGCAGCTTGTCAAAACAAGCTGGAGTGCATTATGGCGATGCAATCTATGCAAAATACCCACCAGAATAGCAATGGATGGTCTGATATAGGCTACAAGTAAATAATTTATTTATAATGCTTTAATTCTATGAATATTGTAAATGTGGAAATTTGTAAGGGTGGATGTTTATTCTAATTTTATGCGGAAACTACTAAAGCTGTATTTTTAACTATTGTGTATATATTTTTTGGCTATATAAAAATAAGTTTAAGCCGCTAGTTAACTATAAGTCGCTAGTTTTATAGATATATTAAAACTTTTCCGTTACTGAGTGTTTGATAACGACTAGACAACGTACAGTCATTACGAAGCGGAGTACAACGCTAAAGTTTGTATTTTAGGTCCTTAGGAGAGCACTATAAGATATCTTGAAATTCCTAGAGTAAGGGGAAAAATCTTGCTTAACGAATGGGGGGCTTAATAAATTTTATAGTATAGTAATATATGGTGAAACTAGGATAGATGCCCCAATGGGGTAGGCGTAGGCGCCTTTCTAAAAATCCTATTTACAAAAAAAAAAGGAATTAGAAATACGTTTTTCAAATATATTTTACATGCACTTCCTATTCTTTAGAAACATAACCTATTGCGCTAGGCAATTTTTTTCGCTTTTATGAGCGAATATAAATGGACGGACGGACACTNTTCTAATTTTATGCGGAAACTACTAAAGCTGTATTTTTAACTATTGTGTATATATTTTTTGGCTATATAAAAATAAGTTTAAGCCGCTAGTTAACTATAAGTCGCTAGTTTTATAGATATATTAAAACTTTTCCGTTACTGAGTGTTTGATAACGACTAGACAACGTACAGTCATTACGAAGCGGAGTACAACGCTAAAGTTTGTATTTTAGGTCCTTAGGAGAGCACTATAAGATATCTTGAAATTCCTAGAGTAAGGGGAAAAATGTTGCTTAACGAATGGGGGGCTTAACAAATTTTATAGTATAGTAATATATGGTGAAACTAGGATAGATAACTAATGGGATAGGCGCCTTTCTAAAAATAAAAACGCCTATTTAGAAAAAAAAAGAATTAGGAATACGTTTTTCAAATATATTTAACATGCATTTCCTATTCTTTAGAAATATAATCTGTTGCGCTAGGCAATTTTTTTCGCTTTTATGAGCGAACATAAATGGGCGGACGGACGCTATAAATGTTACTAAATTCAAAGAAATTGTATATATATATATATATTTAACATTGTTTACCCTATACATTTTCATATATAAATATAAAAACAACTGCCATAAAATCAAAGTTTTGACAGCAAGGAAATAATATTTTCAATAAAGATGAATATCTGTAAGATTATTAAAAAGTAATTTATATTTACTGATATGAATAATTGATAAACGATCGTCATCTATAAGATTTCGGAGAACATTTTACTCTGCTATCAAACATTGATTGTATATTAAGCAAAGTTTTATTATAAAATCAAATTGAATCACGCTCTTCACGCTATATCTCGCACAGAGCAGGGTAGGCAGAGGGAACCTAGTGTTAAGGCACTCCGTTCGTCAATTTCCGCCAAAATTTTCGAGGCATTCCGTGTTGAGTGCACCGCATTGGAACCAGTGCGAAAATATAAATGAATTAGGTATAACTCATTCCTCCAGGTGGGGATTGAACTCACTACCACGTTACAGTCACACGCTTGTGCTCCTGCGGCACCCCCTGGGTTTGTTTTAGTATTTTGAAAACAAAATGATTAGCATCGGCAGTGCGATGTCCGATAGATTTTACAATATGAGCTAAGATACCAATTTTATCGATATAATTTGATAAAAGATAAAAATTGATGAAGGTTAGATAAATTAATACACGAACTTACTCACGCAGTATTTAATTAATTACTTAACTAAAAAATATTATTCTGAAAAGATATAGGAATTTTGTAAGCTATATATTACAGATATATTGGTGATAGGTTCAATAAAAACAATATAATTATTTATAATCAATTTACTATAATTAAATAAGCATGAAAGCTCATAAAACAAATTATTTTTAACTATAATGTTTCAAAATCTGTGTTCGATTCCCACTCGGAGGAATGTGTTATGTATCAAGGCCAAAGCGGGACTTTGAGGTCCTGAAAAACCATGCCTGAAAAATTCGGCGGAAAGTCGTGAACGGAATGTTTTAACACTAGGTTCACTCTGCCTACCCTGCTATATGCGGGATACATAGTGAAGCTGAAAAATTAGTCACTTTTTATAATATTGGGCACATTAAATAAAATTATAATTTTAATTTAATTTAATTTGTATTTCAGTTTTGCAGTAGGCAGCGACGGTGACGCCTACGAAGGGCGAGGGTGGGAATACATCGGTGCTCATGCTTACGGAGTTAATTCAAACAGTATAGGCATCGTTCTCATCGGCGATTGGGTTTGTAAGTATTTAACAATTATATGTTGAATGGCGGATCTAAACTCCGCGCTTTGCCTTGTAACCATAGCGACACGACAACCTTCGCGTTACAGTCATATCTTTGTGCCTCAGATTGACTTGGTCGAGACTCTTTTCCCCAAGAACAAGCAGAGTTTTTGGGAAAAAGAATCTTCAATAAAGAATGGTTAATGTTAAATTTACCCTCGTGGGTTACGTTTTACAATTGTGTACACTGATTTAGTAGTCCACGGGACACCTTTTCAACAGCAAATATTTTTATAGAATTAACTTATACAGCTATTTTATTTATATTCATTAGAGCTCTAGTGTATTTTTAATGTTAATTTCGAATATTCAGAACTGCAGTTTCTTGAAGCAGAAAAAAGTCTTAGTTTAAAAATATATTAAATGAATGGCTTAAATACTTAACGATATATAATTATTTTCCCATTAGACCTCCGAGTGGTTCAAAGTCCAAGCATTCGAAGAAAAATATAAAGGGAAAAAACCTATAATGAGTTGAATAACCGCTGTTAATAGCCGTATATTACGCCATACTTTTCCGAAACTGTTAATATCTATTTCTTACAAATGAATCAATGAATTCGTTTCTTTTATAATAGGCTTGAAATTGAAATTTAAAATTACATTCTTAACAACAGCTCCGTTCCCCATTTTCCGCGAAATTCTGGTATTGGATGTTGAATGGCGGAATTCAACAGCGCGTTTTGCCCTGTGGAGCGAAGAATTCCTACGTCCTGCAAGCTAATATTTATGTTACAGCGGCTGTACCACCAGCTGTTCAATTGGAGACCACCAAAAAGTTGATCGCGAGAGGAGTGGAGCTGGGTTACGTTAGTCCAGAGTACAAGCTGGTCGGGCATCGTCAAGTAACCGCTACCGAGTGTCCTGGAACCGCATTGTTCAATGAAATCTCTACATGGGACAGATTTACAAACGAATTGTAAACAAAGTTATTACAAAGAAATGTATCGTATTTTTAATATATTTCGATTTTTTTTAACAAATTTATATGGCGATTGCTTAAATAAGAAGTTAGCATATAATTAATACAAATTATATTTGGCCAATTTAAGTATATTTATATGTAATGAGAAAATTATAATTACTATCAAATTTACGTTTAACATGTCTACACTTAAATTTCAAAAACTACTTCTTAATAAAAAAATGTTTCAGTTTTGATTATTTCTGACATAATTGTAAATAAATTATAATATTGTAAATAAATTAAATTATTATTCTATAGTATCTTTTAATTGAAATCTTTATTTATCTGTCATAAAGGTGACGAGTATTGTCTCGTCGGAGTCGTATTGTGTCGAGTATTGTCTCGAGAATCGTAAGAGGGTCGGTATCTGTACTTGGAAGATATTTAAAAAAATGTTATTGGGAACCTTTTTTAACCTAATAGAACCCAAAACAATGATTTTTAAATTTTTGCCTGTTTGTCTGTGCGTTTGTTATGGCTAATCTCAGAACCGGCTTAACCGATTTAGATGCAGTTTTCACTGGCAATCTACCGAAAACATTTAGAGTTTATTTTATTACAATCGGTTCATAAAAAAAATATGTCAATTTAAAGTACGTAGTTCGACAAAAGTTTCTGAAATTGACACAGAACCCTCTGTGAGCGAGTCTGACTTGCGCTTGGTCGGTTTTTTTTAAATACACTTAAATAAATATTTGTATATTTCAAGCGGGCATAGCCGCACGGGCCTCTAGTTAATAATAATTCCTGGGCATTGTGAAAATGGCTTATTTGTTACTTGTTTCATAACATCTAATATAATGCGCACTTAATGGCATTTCTTTCTTATGATAACCTTTTAAACGATCGAGCTTATGTTGATAAGGTATATCGATTGTTATCGAAATTGTCTAGTCTACTTCATATTATAATTTTATTTAAATTAATATTTCCATTTTTCCGCTCTGGTGTCGAAGCAAAGCGCGGAGTTCAGTTCCGCCACTCAACATGCAATGCCTCCAGAATCTGGAAAGTGGGGAACATGGTGTCTCAACAATAGGTTCCCTCTACCTACCCTGCTGTGTGCGGGATACAGCGTGAAGCTGATTTTTCTTTACATAAATTATCTACATTAAATAATATATATCTTATAATTGGATTGCAATCCATTCAAAGCAAACTGGGACAATTAAATATTTATTATTCAGGCATTCCCCCCGGATTTATTTGAATTGAAAACAATGTCATCAGAATAGGCAAATTTAATATTACGTCAACTTGTTTACTACAAAAGTATAATAATATCAACATGTGCCTGATAAAAAGATAACAATGACTCACAAAATAATTGACGTCAAATCACTATTATTTTAAGGTTAAATTGTTAGTTTAGTTGAAATAGATACATTATATTCATTGTACTTGTACAAACAATAAAAATATTTTTATAGAAAATAAACACAGAATGCGTGTATAGATAATTCTTTATCTTTTTGTTACTCTCCCCTATACAACGAACGATTTGATATTTATAGAGAAAATTTAGAATATAATAGAAAAATTGCTAAATAAAAGAAATAGGAAAATCCCTAAATAAAAGGAATTAAGTAAGATATAATAAGAAATATTTGAATGTTAAAAGGAGCATTTACGGAGATTTTATTGATGATATTAATGAAAAGGAAATAGTAACTGCTTTACCTATGTATAACAATTTTAATAGAATCAATTATATAACAGTAATTAGAAGTATATAAAGCAATATTAAAAAAAAATGTAACATCCTACTTCAGTATCTATTATGTGAAAATAGTAGAGTTATTAACCTATCTGTTTAAATAATATATGAATGATGAATTTAAAAATTACTTAAAAATAATTAATAATATATTTCTATGAAAATTTCAATATGCTTTAATTTATATAGAAAGAATAAAATAAATTAGTTCATAAAATATAAAAAATAATATAATATTAAACTTAGATAGATCAATAGACAATTAATATTAATATAATAACACAAAATGAAAATTACCCATTTGTTATATTTATTAGATTCCCCTACATAGAATAAATAATAATCCTAAAGTAAAGAAAACACAAGGAGAAATAAATATTAATATTACGCCTACCAATTTACGTGGAAAGCTTTAAGGAAAGCTAATGTCATATTATAGTACCTACTAACATATACTTGTATATATATTTTGTAAGGTTCTTCCCCGAGCTAGCTTATAATCCTTTCTTACAAATGATATACAATGTGACTGTAAGCATAAAAAAATTCCCTATTTATTCGATTAATTGATAAAAATAATTAATCACAATTACTGTTGTTATTTCATTGATAAAATCTAGTAAACGCCTTTCAAAGTTGTGGCCAACTGAAGGAAAGTATGTATTTCGATAACAAATATACCGTTCATACTCAAAAGTCAAAGAAATATCTATTAATAGCTAGGATTTATATAAAAAAATGTATTTATAGCTACTAATTTGTTACTATAGAAATCTAGAGATATCAAGAATGTCCCAATAACCAATCTGCACGACGGCAGCAAGCCGAGGTTCGAGTCCTGCAGGGGGCGCCCTTACAGTCGTCGACTTCCTCACAGGCAGTTTAGTGCTTGCATTTCTTCAGGGACAGAGTACCCTCTTCCCTACCCAACAGGTGTCGCTGTAAAAGCCAATAGAGCTAACAGCATTAACTTCATATTCGAAAAAAAATATCAAGAATATGTCTTTTACATAAACAATTGCAATTTCAAACACAACTCGTACACTATTTATTCTACATGCATGAAAAATCTACATAAAGTATATTAAATTTGAACAATTTCAATTTCCAACTCAAACGGTTATTGTTATATTAACCTTTAA